>APFE030172122.1:186937-317724 GCA_000404065.3 Pinus taeda
AATCACTAACCAGTGGGAGTACATTGATGCTATTTATGAGCAGATAGGACTCATTGGCAAGGCAAAGAAAGAACTATATAGAGCAAGAAACGACCTAGGCAATATGGCAGACCTTGCCCCAAAGATGATAGAAGTCTTGAATTATAGGAATAGTTCTCAGCTGATCCAAATGGGAATTGCTAACAGAACTGAAACTATTTCCATAATTAAGAGAACCACAACGATGAAGAACCTAATTCAAACACTGGACAGAAGGGTGCATGATATGCAAGCAGATATAACTAAGTTCCAGAATAGGTTCACAGCCCTGCAGGACAAAGGGCTTCCCAGTTTGGAAGAATCAGGAAAGCTTCTCTCTTATGAGAAGTACATTAAAAGATTAAGTACTTTTTCAGCCATGCAGATTGCTGAGGCTTCTGGGTCATCTACAACAGGCCCATTAACAGGACAAGCTCTTTTTAATAAATTAGATAATTTGTTTTTTATTAAAAATGAGGTAGCACATTTATTTGATAAGCCTCCCGATTTCTATAAGTACACAGAAGCTGATGAGACCGTAGGGTCAATTTTGAAGCACCAGCTTCCCCATCCAGATACGTGGCAGGACTTGGTAAAGCTACTTTTGAACCAAGGCTAAGGAAGAAAAAACTTTTTGCAGCAATACAGTCCATATTGCACCTACAGGTGGCCAAAGCTATTACAGCAAGCATAAAGACACTGAGCCAACTCAGCACAGGTACTCGGCATCAGCAGCAACAACAGCAGGTACAGGTGGCAGGGTCAAGAAAGATACAGAAAAATCAGAAGCAACAAAGCACTTCAATGCTTTATTTATGAAAAGCCGCCCAATTAACTCCGCAGTACTCAAAAGTCAAAAGATTATCATATCAGGAGTTAATAGCTTTAAAAGAAACATTTACACTTGTAATAACTTCTCAGCTACTTTCTCTGTACGAGTGTAAGAGATTTTTCTTTCCTCTCAGATGACTCCATTCCTGAGATATTTTTGTATGTAAAACTCTATATATTCACCCTCGCGTTTGTTTAGAGGGGTTGGACTCCGGATGTAAGAAATTCTCCTGATATCTTCTCTGTATCTCTGATATTGCAAACCTTCAGACAGTTTAATACAAAGGCAGTGGGATTTCTACAAAGATGTTTGTCTATTGATCTCTTGGTGGTGTGTGACTTAAAGCAGCAAGATTCCTCTGCATTACATGGTTCAAATAAGTTTTCCTCATGACTCTTTATTTCACCTGTGTTTCCTGTTATTTCATATGTATCTCATGTTTTCTATGCGTTTGAGCTCTAGATAGTGAAGAAAAAGGATAGTATCAGGACTTGGTCATTGACTACCCTGAGCTCAATCTGAACTGTCTCATATGTTTTCTTCTGATAAGGTGTTTTAAAGCGTAATTCTTAACTGCTACCTTTAATACCATATCATCACTGTGTATTGTTGTTTTAGGAATTCAAGTAATTGCTCCTAGATAACAAGCCTTTTTCACAAACATACAGCTTAGTAACGAAATCTTAATTGCTCATTGCTAGTTGTATTCACCTCATTATCACTATTTACAGTTTGTTTCATGAAATGCACACAGGCCTTGTAGCTTTCCTCCTCACCGAAATCAAGATTTCAAGAGAAAACAGTCCTAGACCCCATTGCCCAATGGATTAATCTTGCCTGCTGATATACTCTAAAGAAATCAGAAGCATCCTCCCAACCAAACAGATAAAAACAACCAAAAAACTCATCTCATAACTAGCCTAAGACCCTCACTGAAAGCAGTGACAAAACTAATAGAGAGAGCCCTCTCTGACTGCAGCTAGGCTAGAAGCTGTAGCCCAAAGATTGGTTAGTGGTTACCCCGGCCGTATTCTCTTAGGAGTCAAAGAGAACAACCTGGGTTTTAACACAGTCAAGAAGTAAATAACCTGTAATGTGAGCTCAATCTTATGCCCCTACATGACAAAGTCCTCCTGGTCTGGATCCCAATAACTCACAACTCTTGATAACAAGGGTTCACCTGACCTCATCAGCGAGTTCTCTACCATCTTGGGAACTCTATAATGATCCAATGCCCCTCAAACCCTTTGACCCCCCTGGATCTTGGATCAAAGAGTATCCAAGTCTCGTTCATGCCAGTTTATTTTTAGCTCTATCATGCCTACAAAACACCACATGTCTTGTCATTTCAAAGAAGAAAACATTGGTTTACACTAATTAGCCTATAGCCCCCACTAGGCCAACTGACTAACCCTATCTTTAGCCCCAAATTGCAGTTTTTTTCCCCAGAAAGTGCAAGATCGTAGGTTTCCAGTTGTTTCTTATGAGCCAGATCGCACTTCTGGGCCCAAAAAGTGCATTGCGACCATGAGAAAGATAAGAGGGCTCTCAAGGAACTACCAGGTGCCAAAAATCGGGAAATAAACCACTAAAATTGAAGAGATGAGTAAGGCCACCTACCTGAAAGTCATAGATCCTGATTTTGACAGTCGATTTGTCCACTACAATCTCCACAAGATTTATGGCCTTTTCCTCTTCTCCAAATTCACCACAGCTCACTTAGAAAATGAATCCAAATTGGAGGGAAAACGTCCTTTCATAGAAAAACCCACAATTTTTATGTTGCCCATTACAACC
Organism: Pinus taeda; assembly: GCA_000404065.3. NCBI lineage: Eukaryota > Viridiplantae > Streptophyta > Pinopsida > Pinales > Pinaceae > Pinus > Pinus taeda. The sequence goes on from APFE030172122.1 coordinate 189,585, forward strand.
ATACCATATCTCAGTTCAATGAACTGTCAGCACCATCAAAAATATCTCATCGAGGTCTGTAATGGGTCTTCCTTGGTTTTTGATGATTTTACACTTCACTAGGAAGCCATTTTTCCAAGAAGGGTCACTTCGTTGCCTCTCAAAATCAAATTTCTTCATAATGACACTTGTACTTTGAGGACCGCCTCCTCTTAATACTTGTCATACCATGTGTTTATTTTCTTCATGAGTAACCATAATTTACTCATGTTTTCATGGTCCCCACCGGGCCTAGTCTGTGTGACAACGTCATCGAGTCACCCTTGTTCAGAGCATCCGCAATGAGTCACCCTTACATTCATGGAGTTTGTTTCATGTCCCATTATATCATGTCACAGTATTCCATCCATCTTTGCATATAATTCATCTTGTGTTGCTCATTTTGGCCTCCAGTCATACTGTCCCCATCCCCTCCGGAGTTGAGTCAATCGTTGTTAGGTCAACCATGCACTTTATGCTCTAACAAGGGAAGTCGTCTATTTGTCCCTCAATCCCAAATTTTCCATTATTCCTGGTGTCATTCCATTGGTCACGTTACTATTTTCTTTCGTGCCTTACTTGAGGATCATCTTTGCCTCACCTATCGCAGACCCTATTCTGTGGACATGAACTCATTTATTCCAGAAGAATGGCCTAGAGGGAAGTGTATCTTGGTTCCAATTTTCATTCTTATTCAGCACCTCAGATCGAGCATAGGAACTCATTATTTCCCTTTGAATTTATTGTTTCATGTTCATGATTCATAAACTTGATGGTCCAATGATGCAACAGATTATACTAGTGATTCTCAGGTGTGTGTCAGATGTTTCAGACCTCATGAGCGGGTGGCCCTTCAGGTAGGCCCCCACATGCCCAAATGCATTCCTATTATGCTACAGCCTCAGATGCAGTTCCATAGAGTTCATGGGTTCAGTTCCTACTAATCGCAGTGTTCATAGCATGCACGTCTCCTTCAAATGATCCATTCAGTTTGCAAATCCCTCCCCTATTCAACAGCGCTTCTTTGGTTGTTTTACCCTACCTCCCACCTATTTTTTGAGGGAAGGGCCTTTGTATCTCATATACTCAGATATTATTGTATTCATCCTAGCTCATGTTTTTCCAGGTGCATTATGTATATGGGACACATTGTATTATTTTATGGCTTTGTTATGCCAGCATATCATGTACCATTTAGCATGTACTTCATTGCTCAGCTTTATGTTTCCTGGTGAACCATTATTTTTGTACTAAGTTATCTCGGCGGGTATGGGTATAACTCCCCTGGCTCATTGAGGTTTGGTACCACAACATAAAAGGAGACTTGCATTAATCTCGCCCCCTCTGTCCCTATCCTCTTTCACTTCAGCTTTATTGGTCTCTCTCTCCCTTTCTCTGACTCCCCTATGTTGTCTAGTGATTGTGTCTTTACAACATACTTCATTCATACATTTTGCTCCTAACACTCATATGTTGGGGGGCAATCTATTATCTCTAAAAAATTGATCATCTAGCCTAATTTACTAGATGGATCGAAGTACACCATGTAAAGCCAATTTTACCATAGTAAAATTGCTTTCACTGTGAGAAATTACTTAATAAACCACCTTTGTTAAGTAATTTATAGTTAAACCCATGAAGAACAATTAAATAAATCACTATTTATTTGATTTTATTCTAGGAATAAATAATTAAACCATTTTCAATTGTTATTCCTTGTTATATTTGACCCAATCATGAAAAATAAACAGATAAACCATTAATTATCTTATTTTTCTCTAAGAATAATTAATTAATTATTATTCTTTGTCAAATTTGACTAAATCCCTTAGGAATAATAAAATAAATCCTCATTTGTTTAGTATTCCTTAACTAATTCCTTGAGATGATAAATAAATCATTTATTTATTCATTATTGCTAAATAAAAGTTTAAATATTTTTCCCCCCTAACCAAATTTAATAAAATATTCCAAGTGGTTATTCCAAGAATGGGGTTAATAATATTTATTGCTCATTATTCGAGGATAACTCAATTTTTGTTATAAATAGAAGGGTTTTCCATTAATTATTCACTTCTGATTATTTTCATTGTTGCACTCATTGTTGTAACTCTAATTATTTTCATTGTCGCACACCATATTTTTGTTGGGTTTACACATTATAGAGGAGGGAGACTCTACACAAGCTGATGACATTTGAGGATAGCCAAGAACCCATCCCATAGAGGGGGATTGATAACATTTATTTGTTCCCTTCACAGGTGTTATAATAAAACTATTCTTTGTATATATGGTTTCCATTGGATGATTGGAGTTATTACTATTTCTTTTTGTTGTTTAACTATGATTGTGGCATAGATCAGAATTTTGGCAGGTTTTGTTTTTATCAGTTGCTACAAATATACAATGTTTAGCATCCATTTATATTTTTGAGATTTTTGTTCATCCACAATATTAAGTGGGTTATTTCCGTATATCTTTATGAAGAAAACACTACAATAAAAACCTCCCCCATTATCGGAAGGTGTGTTAGGTCTCTTGCCATTCAAGCGTAGAAGACACCACACAACCACCGTTATAGGATCATCCTTTCACAATGCAACTTTTATTGGGACCCCTCCTCATTAAAGAATTTATTTCACTACCCCTCAAGGGACTCCACATGCTACCCCTCAAGGGAGCCCACACAACACTCCTCCAAGGAGTCCACGCAGTTCCCACCAAGGTAACCATTCTCATTAGGGAACCCCTTTACATATAGTTATTCAAAATTGTTTCTCAATGGAAAACAGCTTCAAAGTCCTATTTCTAACTTCCTTAAACCTCATTTATTTAAGTCAGTTAGCCAATGACCCTATTGCACATGGCCAGAATTAACCACCCATGCCAACCAAGTTACCTTTGAATGTGCCAAAATTTGAAGGGAAACAAGGAGAATATTCGGGAAACCATGTCATGACATTTCACCTTTAGTTTTCATCCAATGGTATCATGGAAGATATTCTTCACCTACGACTATTTCAACACACCCTCATAGGGGCCGCAGAAAAATGGTACATAGGAAAACCCTCTGGGACACATGGGAACTTTAGTTCTCTAGCCACAAAATTCCTCACAATTTTTCAGCTTCTTGTCTGCAAAGACTTGAGACTGGAACTTCAAACCCATTTCAAGCAAACATCTGCTATGCACATATGGGACCACATCCATGAATGGAAGAAACATCATAGCTTGTGCAAATCTCATTTGGAAGAAAAACTCCTTGATTTATTTTTGAGATCCCTCACATTAGAAATCTCAAAATATGTGGCAAATTCCTCCCTAAAAAATGAAGATGAGGCTATAAGAAAAGCTCAACAATTAGAGCTCATATAACGAAAATTTGGATACCTCTACCTATCCTTCAAGATGCACCCTACCTGCAAACTTTTAAACTAGATTTACTAGGTGTGTATAGTGTTGCAGACAAGTAGGTCGGGACCATAGCCCAAAATCAACCAGAAAACACCTTCTAATGCTTTAGAAATATGTATAGTGGCCAACCATTTTGTACCACACTTGCAGCACCACGACCGCAAAACACAGGATATTATCCCTATAAACCTACACCTCTATAGAATCCTGCTATGCAATTCAACCAATACCCTCCCATGTAGGGTAGCCAATACCCTCCCACACATGGCGGCCAATACCCTCCCACACCAATAAATTTGTACCCCCTTAGGAATGCAGAAGTGGTTTCCACTTTGCATAACGCATATGCCAACCAAGGACAAGGGAATCAATACTTCCCTTTTCTAGCACCTCAATAGAATAACCCACCAACAAAGGTAATGATGAGGTTAACTTTATACAACCTTCTCTCCCTCAACAACAAAAATTGTTTGAACATTTAAACACAGCTAACCCACCCAACGTTGCTAAGAAGAATGGAAATAATAAGCAAAAGGAAGAGCCTAGACAGGGAGTAACAATCAGCAAAAACCTCCACAAGCATCGGCTAGGAGCAACCCCAACCACAACCAAAACCAAGGACAAAACAATAATAACCCACAAAGACAAAAAAAAAAAAAAAAACTCTAGCCATTACCCTCCCACACCAAGAAATTTGTACCCCCTTAGGAATTCAGAAGTGTTTTCCACTTTCCATAACACATATGCCAACCAAGGACAAGGGAATAAATACTTCCCTTTTCCAGCACCTCAATAGAAGAACCCACCGTCACAGGTAATGATGAGTTTAACTTTGTACAACCTTCTCTCTCTCAAAAGCAGAAATTGTTTGAACATTTAAACACATCTAACCCACCCAACACTACTAAGAAGAATGGAAGAGCCTAGACAGAGCGAAACAATCAACAACAACCTCCATGGGAACCGGTTGGGGGCAACCCCAACCACAACCAAAACTAGGGACAAACCAATAATAACCCCCAAACACAAAAAAAATAACTATGGTCTACAAACCAATCATGCTTGTGCCATTTTCAGGGAATACAGTCATTACACCCATCATTTCCCTCAACTCCATGAGTTTAAGAGGATGAAATATATTAGGGGGAAAGGGGGAAAAACAACAAACTATAGTAATTTAGATCCTTTCCCCCATCAACGAGTGGTAAATACTTAGCAGGAACCCTCCCAACAATAGTATCATAATCCTCCTGGAGGAAGCTCCCAAAATACCTCAAGTCACGACATTTACATGGTAGGAGAAGAAATTCTCCTATAAACGTGGAACCGAGATTATGGAACTCCACCAGAAACCAGCCCATCCACCTCAACCACTACAAAACCTACAACACATTTGGCAATCCCTTGAAATCCTATAGGACCCATGCCAAAAATGGTCAAAATGCCTTATAGTGAACGGGGCATAGCTCAAAGGTTGCTCATAGTTGCAGCATAGTCGATGACTTAGCTCAATCTCCATCATCTATATCAGGATTAGAAGTCTTCCAAGCATGCCCAACCCAATTGAAATCCTTACTTTGCACATTAGGTTCAATTGACCATGTTAATCCTCATTTAATGGCTTTCAACATGGATAATGCTAGCCCACATCTTCCATCAATAGTCGCCTTCCAAATTTCAGTCACAATCCAGAACATCAACATCCACTGCCGCATAGTTGATGGAGTGTCCACATGTATTATGCCCAAAATAGTTTGGAAAAAACTTGTATCTCCCGAACTCAAACCATCTAACATAACTCTCAGAGCATATGACAGGTGCCCCTCTACTCCTGTAGGACTATTCCAAGATGTGTTGGTGCAACTCGCCAGTAAAACTGTGCTCATTGAAATAGAAGTCATGGATGCACATTTGGATTACAATATCCTTATTTTCTAAAGTTACATTTATGCAATGACTACAGTGGTATCTTCTATATTTAGGATAATGATGTTCCCTCATGATGGGAAAATTGTTACGATTTACCAACCCACATAGTATGAGAAGAAGATATCCCCCACCCTTGATGGTTTCCTACCTTTCATAGGATCTTCCCCTGAGTTTATCACAACCTTCACTGAATTCAAACCTAGACAATTTAAACCATCAATGCTCCTCAGTACATACCCTAGAGGCCCCCCTTTGTTGGAGGCCATTCTTGCAGCCACAGGAGCTCTAGCGTGCATGATGAGTTCATTAAACACCCCCCAGAGTCAAGAAACAGTTCTAGAGACCATTAGTGCTGCAACTACTGATTCTATGTTCCTACCATATACTATCACACAAACACCCTTCTTATACACTCCACTTGGTTTTGTCTCACACCATGTCATCGCAACCCTCACGTTGCTGAATATGTCTCTTGTGATATTGTTCTAGTATATTCCCCCTCAAGACATGTCTACAAAATGAGGTAACACCTCGACAGATATCATTCCTCTAGCCCCTCCTCAAGAAACCACCCCAAAACGATTAATTTCTGCATCGACACCAGTCGGTACCAGCAAGAGCGATAAGAAAAAAGGAAAGAAGGTGGAAGCCTCAAAGTCTTCCTCATTCAGGGTACCTCCACCCTATTATTTTTGTGAAGTAGTTGGGCACCCTACCAACATTTTCCCCAAGTTAAAGGAGTTAAAATCTCTTTTGCATGCCCCAAAAACATCAGTGATGCCACCTCCACCTACTGGAGAGAAGGTCACACCAACACACAATAAGGCATTTCACACCAACCATGCATGCACTATGTGCATGGAGTATGGGCATTAAACTCATCATGTCCTCGAAATCCCTTAATATCAAGATTCATTTAGTGCACTCGCTCAAGCCAATACCATGGCTCCATCACTTCTCATCATGCCAGTAGTGGATGATGGATCCAAAACCATCTTTGTGCTTTTGAGGAGGAAGCTTCATGTTCAAATTCCCCTTACACTCATAGTCACACAACCTCCCACCATACGAGGAGGCAACTAGAATTAGTGACACCTCAACCTACCTCCAGCACCTTATGTGATGAACCAGAACATTTGGTTAACCAGTTTCCTGAATTGCGAAAACTTAGGAAATAGTACCCAACCCCTTAAATTTTCCCTAGCAACAAACCCAGACACAAACACCATAGTTTCCACGTTTTTACACAAAACCATCATACTCATTTTTTCCCAACCCTTCCCTGATTCTACAAAACATTTTCTTTTATGCGCCAATACATTGTTGAGAACTTAGCATCTATCCACATAGATACCCCATCCAAGGATAAAGCCATGTGAGTGAGAGATGATGGATCTAGAACCATATTTTGCGTGTTCAAGGAAAAAGCACCACGTGTGGTTCACCCAGGCACCCATCACCATGTTACCTTATACCCTCAATCGGGATCTAGAAGAATGGAAAAAAAGCCTTAGGAAATATTGCCAACACCTCCCCACACATGCTCCCTATGCGACAGACCCGTCCATCTAGTCAATCAATGCTGGGAATTGAGAAAAATTAGGGATGTGTTTCTCTTGTTAGTTCATATTCCTAGAACTACACACTCAAATCAAGCTAGATGTTCACGCAATCATTGTCACATTTTCTCCCAAGCACATCATATGTAGAATTGCCAATACCTTCCATGTTTTCGAGCAACAAGAGAAACATTGAGGCAAGCTAATGTTGGGGGCACACATCAATCCAATACTAAGATTCAAAGGTGGCCAGCACCCAACAGTGCCCCATCTCATTATACCATACATGTATCATCATCTCGCGCTATGGTAAATGACGACACCCACACCATTTATCATGTTAGCACTAGTTCTGCATGCAATATTTGTACCAGTGACTTTCATAGTTCTGAGACATGTCATATGTTACAAACATTTGGACAACTTAGGATTCGGTACCCATAAGTTCACCATATCCCTGAACACCAACCTCACATGGAGGAATATTGGATCCTAGGACACCAATGTTATCATGCGAACTTACTCCCACTCATCATCAATCCTCCATTACAAAGATTCTACCACCACCTAATGTTGACGACACGCAACATCATATACAATTCATTTCCTCTCCGGTAGGAACCTTGATTCGCACTATCTCCTCATCATTTTTTGGTGTCAAGATTGCTCAACCTGCGATAGCAGTGGTACCACTACCAACTATGCAGACCCATCCCATCTTCACATTGTCAACTTCGTTGGGGTATACATAATCAACCACTGAATCATTTTCTTGCTTGTTTACCAGCATAGCTAGGCCCAAACTTGATCCTCATGACCTAACAAAACCCACTTCACCATTAAACAATATTTTTCACTAAAACAGATATATTTTAGAGGCCATGATAGAATTCAATTGTCCATGGGACGCATGCATCATTGTTCATTATTTCTATCTTAACAAGAATGTGCGCCTATTTATGCACATAGGCACGATATTTGCAAAATAGAATTAAACAATTTCTTGCCTCCAGGACAAGTAGATTGGTTTAAAAATCCCATCCCAGGACTAGATGAATTGAAGGAGGGGAACATTTCAAATATATCACCTACCATTAAAGTAGATATTTCAAAGAAACCTGGCATAGTTGAAGAGATCATGTTGGGGGAATCTTTCTCCCCAGAGGAGGTAACCTCATACAAAGCCTTGTTCTAAGAATATAGGGATATATTTGCATGGACTTTCTCTAAAATGTCAGGCATCAATCCCCTCATCGTTGAGCACCATATTGACACATGGCTTGATGCCCACCCCATTAGGAAAAATAAATGTTAGCCCCATCCTTCTAAAGCATAAGCGATCAAGCAGGAAATTGACAAGCTCCATAAAGTTGGTTTCATTTATTCTATCACTTACACTTCTTGGGTTTCCAACCCTATACCTGTCATGAAAAAATAGAGCACCATTCATGTCTGTACTGATTTTATATATCTGAACAAATCATGTCCCAAGGAAAATTATCTACACTATTCATCAACCAATTTATCAATGTGTTTCTTGATCACAAAGCATTATCCTTCATGGATGGGTTCTCTGAGTATAATTAGATTTAAATTTTCCATACGGATATGTTTAAACCATCCTTGACAACCCCATGGGGCACATTCGCATCCAAGCCATGCCCTTTTGTCTTAAAAATTCTAACACCACATTCGAACAGGCCATGAATTATATCTTCCATGATCTGGCTCATCTCATCCTCATTTGGACAACCTCACTGCATGATCCAAAAAGCACACAGATCATTTCAAGTATCCCCGCCTAGTGTTTCAAAGGTGTCAAAAATTCAACCTATGCTTGAACCCTCTCAAGTGTGTATTTTGTATCAATGCGAGAAGACTACTAAGATTCATTGTTTCCCAGCAAGTTATTATAGTTGACCCTCTCAAGATCCAGGTCGTCTAAGAAATACCACCTCTAAAAAATTTAAAGTAGTTGCAAACCTTGCATGGTAAGGCCGACTTCTTATGCCGCTTTGTTCCCAACTACGCCATTTATGTGCATGGATTCTTACGCCTTCTTCTTTAGGATATTCCCTTCCACTAGGATGAGCAAGCACAAAAATCATTTGAAGCCCTAAAATTTGCATTATCTCAAGCTCCATTGATTAGCCCTCCTGACTACAATAAGGACTATCCCTTTAATATTAGCATCTGATGTAGCCATCACTAAGGTATTAGTCTAAGAAGGTTCTGAGCATAGAGAACATGTACTATGTTATATCAGCAAGAACCCCTCCGAACATGCCTTGAAGTATGAGCCAACTGAAAAGATAGCCTTAGCCCCATTACACTCCGTATAGAAGCTTTCACATTACATGATCATATGGACCACCACTGTAATAGAAAATATCAACCCCATGAGATATTTCCTCACTCATCATATGATGAACCACAAATATGCTTGATGGGTAGTTATTCTGCAAGAATTCGATCTACAGCTTACTTCCCCTAAAAGAAAGAAGGCCCTTATCCTTGCAGAGTTCATCGTAGATATCCCTAGCGAGTCTCAAGGGTCCCCTGTTAATGATGCCTCTCCTGAGGAACATTTATTCTTTGTGTTGACGGATGACCCCTAGTATCGAAACATCCTCCTCTTTCTTCAAAATTAAAAATTCAGTCCTTAGCATACTTGCAATGACCAAAGGGGAATTCACCATCAAGCTCCCCTATTACTACCTTATGGGGGACGTCCTCCATTGTAGAGGCATTGACACCATTCTCTGTCAATGTCTTACCCTCGAACAAGATGATAAGGTCATAAATGATTGCCACAGTGGAGCTTACGGAGGCCACCTATCAGGGATGGATACTGCTCAGAAAATCCTCTGTGCTAGTTAGTTCTAGCCCTCTCAGTTCCATGACTATATTCAAGTAGTCAAGAGATGTGAGTGGTGTCAAAGATATGCTCATAAGGTGTGAGCTTTACCAACTCCCCTACACCTCGTCATCGTCACTAGGCCCTTCTGTAAATGGGGTATAGACTTCATGACCTGCAATACTCCATCTTCAAGCAGCCATAAGTATATTATGGTCATCGTCGACTACTTCAAAAAATGGGAAGAAGCCATGCCCACATATAATAACACCCTAGAAACCACTGCTCAATTTTTCTTCAACCATGTCATAACATTGTTCAGTGTTCCCAAGGAGTTAGTCTTGCATCATAGAAAACACTTTGAGAATGAGATATTTAAGGAATTATCCCAACATGGTTTCTCTCACGAATTTTCTTATCCATACTACCCTTAATCCAACGGCCAAGAAGAAGTTGTCAACAAAATTCTAAAAACAATGTTGCAGTGTATAGTGAACAACCATAAAACTAATTGGAACCACATGGTGTTTTCTGCCTTATGGGTGTACTGCACTCCGGTCAAATTCCACTGGATTCACACCCTTCCAATTAGTCTATGGGGTCAATTTTTTTATCCCCATCGAGTGTGATATCCCTACCTTACACTCAACCCTCGAACTTCTCTCTAATACCACATCTTTACAGAAAATCTTGGTACAGATGGAATACATTGAGGAAAGTTAGTGATAATCTCTTTGGCATAACAAACCACACAAAAAGAGGACTAAATCCTCTTTCGACCGCAATGTCAACTCTCTATCATTCACTGAAGGGGAGTTAGCCCTTCGCTATGATGTTGCTAAAGAAACTTTAGGATCGAGGAAGTTAGAGACATTATGGAAGGGTGCATACATTATTAAACATTGTCTCCTCAAGCGGGCATACATGTTAGTAGAGTCAGATGGAACTTGCCTCAAAGATCTCATCAACGAGTTGTAACTCAAAAAATTTATCTATAACACTCAAATTAAACTCTAGAATGTAAATATATGCACCATGATTTTTTTTTATGATGACCATCTCATCATGGATGTACACTAAAATCACCCTCTCATAATGTATTGCAGACAGATCCACCGCCAACCTATCATCACAAGTTTGTTGATGGTGCTTCTCGATGGTCATAAAACCTCGCTACAGTAGCCTAGGCCATATACTCTCCTGACCTGACACTCTTTCACCACAATGGGATATGTATCAATTCAGCCACCAATATTCAAGCTCATTATGATGTTATCATAGGCCTCTTGGTCAATGCCTCACATCTAGGTATCAGTCACCTACATGTGTTCTTTGATTCATAGCTTTTTGTATCATAGCTGAACAAAGTCTTCAAAGTACATGATCCTTTCCTTTTTCAGAAATACCTACATGCATAGAGTTTAGCTCGTGGTTTTGATCATATCACATTTTAACATATACCAAGAGATAAAAATCATATAGTTAACCACATAGCTAATCAAACCCTAGAATGGCATGTATCACATATATATCTTCATCAAGACACATAAATCATGAACATGATATCCATAAAATTAATCCAAAAGTACATCACATGTATAGAAGCATACACATAAAACCCATCATGAGAGGCACAAAATATCAAAATCTCATTCATATCTATATATATATATATATATAGATATAGATATAGATATATATATCTGTGTGTGTGTGTGTGTGTGTGTGTGTATGAAAATAGATCTACTAGCATGAGCCAAAAAATAAGTCATCAAAAGGGGAGCATCCACATAATGGGTGCTTTCCCTGGTCCATACATCAAATTACATCTAGAGTTGAGGCCCATAACCCCCTACCCCCCCACCAAAGGAACCCTATCTTCAACTGGTGTTGGAGTCAAGATAGGATGAGCAGTCACCACTATTACCACCAGAAAATGAAGGATAGGGCATTGTGCAATATCCCGAGCCATAACACTATCCATCATGTCCTCCCCTAGTATTGACCATCCCCGTTTGGGCATCCCCTAGAGTAGGGTGACTGCTCGGTCCCATTCATACTCGGTCTCCCTCACTCGCACCTTTGCAACATCCGTGTGAGCCTTTGTAGCCTCCATACGCTCTCATAACCTCTCCATCTCAGAGTGTTTAGAGGAGCTCCCCCCCTTTCTCAAGGGCCCATCTATCACAAAGCATCAGCACTGAGATGGTCTCTCGGGGTCCTCCTGCACCCTGTCATCTCTCTATTGTCGGGGAACGTCCATTGCACCAGCTATACTCAAACGAAAAGGATCGTTGCAGCCCACCAAGTAGGCCAGCGAGAGTCCTCGTGGACACACATCTACAAGAAAACATACATGGTATCAATATAGTCATACACATACATCATAAATACATCAAAGTAAGCACAAATTCATAACACACAAGGTGTTAGTTTTTGGTAGCATCGGAAGTTCTCTAAACTTGAAAATTGTTGGAGGGGCTAAGGCACATGAGTTCTAAAGAACCTAGAAAGTGTTTGGTGAAATTCCACCCGGATTGTATTTTATTAAAATAATTAATATTTTTTGGAGTTTCTAAGTCTAAACTTAGGGAAATTAAAATATTAATGGGTATTAGTCAAAATATGGGTGACAATGATCTAGAAGACTGATCAAGTCATGTTTTAATATTAGTCATTGATTAGAGACTTAATCTCGGTCGTTGAAGATTCAACAGGAAAATTATAAAATAGAGGTTTGGGGTTCATTTGAAAACACACATAGAGGGATAGAATTGATCTAGAGTTCGATTTATGGGGCTAGGAAGCTGTGAAATTCAAACTAAGTGATCATTCTGTAGCAGAGGGGTAGTGAGAATCCAGAAGAATGAATTTCTAAAGAATACTGACAGAGAGTTCGAGAGAGCTTGTAGAGAGGCACCATAGTAGCCAGGAGAGCTAATGTGGAAAAGTTGTCTGTCATGTAAAATCTAGAACTGCCAGAACATCCGAAATTGTCGAGAACTGCTAAAACAACCAGGAGAGATGACGTAAAGGCAGTGCAGTAACTGAGAGAGCTAAAGGAGAGGAATCATAGTAACTAAGGGAGTTGACAAAGAAACATTTCTTGTCACACAGAATCCAAAACTGCAGGAACAACTGAAACTGTCGGGAACTGCCAAAACTACTGGGAACTGTCGGAAATTCCAAGGGATATGATGCAGAGGCAACGCAGTAGCCAGGAGATTTGATGCAGAAACGTTTCCTGTCACGTAGAATCTAGAACTGATAGAACTATCAAGAACTTCTAGAACAGCCGAGAGAGCTGACACAGAGGTCAGATAAGGTGATGCAGAGCCAATGCAGAAATAGTTGGGGTTAGCTAGTCTTGTGTTGGATCAATCAGAATTATATCGGTTCAGTGAAGTAAAACTCACTCAAATTTTCCACTGTATTCTATCTATAAATTATTTCTAGATGAGCATCCTACATTTTATTCATATATTTATCCTACATAATAATAAACGCTCAGAACTGTTGCACCGATTTTCCCACATTGGTTTTTTCCAGGGACTATTGTGTCTAAAAATAAGTGTGTCCTATGTATCTTCTTCTTTGCTATGTTTTTTTTCCATGAGATCAAATATTTAATTAGTGTAGGTTATATAAGTAATTTTCTTCAGTATTCAGAAGAATAACTTGGTTAATGTAGGTTAAAAATCAAGTAGGTGAAGTAGATTCAGATTTGTTGTAGTAGGGGTTCCTTCGAGTCTAGGAATTTTCACACGGTATCAAAGGATTGATTTTGAAATAGGGAGAGTAGATCCAATGCCGAGAAATGAAGCTAAAATCGCACTTGGCAGCAATTCAAATCCCCTTGAAGGGTTTACGTAGTCCTTGCCAGGAAGAAAATTCGAGGAAATCTCTCTCTAAGTGAGACGATAGAGAGGTACGATTTCCAGTTCATGAAATTGCAGAGGAAAAGGGAGTGTCATAGAGCCTCAGTGTAGTGCTTGAAGGGCATAGTTTCTTCTAGGGTAGAAATCCACTAGAAAAGAATGAAAAAACATAGAAGGGGAATTTTCTCCTCATAGAACTTTCCACCGGAAAGTTTGAATTTCTCAATTGTTGAGCAGCTGAGCAGTGTTAATTAGTGACTAGAGGAGTCAGTTAGACAGTTGGATGAAATGGAATCATAGGGGCTCAGAGATCAAGATAAGTTGGAAGGTGCTTCCAACTATTTCATATGGAAGACCAGAATCTTAGTTGTTCTAGAGGAATACGATCTCGAGGCCTACATCAAAAGTGTAAGGAAAAGAGGCTCATTCTCGATGGAGTTCGAGATCATGTCATCTCACACTTGTAGGGAAAAGATATAGCCTGAGAGATGTGGGGAGCCTTGTCTTCTCTATATTAAGGCTCTTCCGACACTAGATACTAGCTTTCTGCAGTGGGGTCCACTCCTTAGCCAACCGCGATGGTGAGGATAGCCCTAAATGGAGTCTCAAATGAAAAGCAAGTTTTTGTCCAAATCATATTGGGTAGAGAAAAAATACCTTCATGGGCGGAGATGTGGGCGGCTCTTCAACAGGAGGAGTTAAGGAGGGACCTACTAAAGGTCAACCTCAGTGGTAGCAGTGGGAGTGGTACAAATATGAAGGAGGAGGATGGGAATGTAGCTCTAGCATCGAAGGGAGAGTAGAAGCCGAAGTGCAAGAAGGACATTTCGAAGGTGAAATGTTTCAGCTGTGTTGAGATGGGCCACTATGCATCCCAGTGTCCTTTGAATAAAAAGGATAAGGATGAGAAACATGACCTTAAGGATGCTTCAACAAAGATTGATGAGGATGAGTTTTCCATGAGTGCCCACGCATCTCTAAGAGGGAGACGGGGCAACATTGAGCTATAGTTGGGAGGACTACATGTGGGCAAGATTCTTGAGGAGTCCACATCTTGGATCAATTCCTTGCTACAAGAGCCCAAGATTTAGCAATAGCAAGATGAACTTAGTGTCAAATGATGCAGTGGATTGTTTGGAGGATAGATGCGATAGCCTAAGACCATGATTGATTAGCACAGAGTAAGGTTGGCAGTAATGCAATTGGTACAATGCAGGAGTCAGCAGCAGTGCAAAAGATTCTGAGGGTCAGAGACTAGAGAAGTCAAATTCCAACATTCATGGTATTATGTTGAACACAGTTAAGTTTAACTAGATGTTTTTTAGTTGCTTCTCTCAACAACTAAGTTGAAGTATGGATTCAGTGTTAGCAGTGGCAGTGCTAGCAGCATAGTAGATGCAGCATTTGAGAGGGATTTAAAGTACAGATGTAGTAGTGGAAGTGGTAGTGTCATGGGAAGCGGTATAGTAGCAGTAGCAGCACAGTGTTGGTGGAAGCAGTAGTGCACAAAGGAGGTGCTTCAGAAACATAGCAGCATGCAAGTGGACATTGTTGTTAGAGAACTTTCCTCGCTAGGAGGGAGTATTATTTTATGGTAGTATCGGAAGTGATATAGCCTAGTTTTAAAGAACCCAAAAACCGTTTGGTGGTATTCCACCCGGATTGTATTTTATTAAACTAATTAATATTTTTTGGAGTTCCTAAGTCTAAACTTAGGGAAATTAAAATATTAATGGGTATTAATCAAAATATGGGTGAGAATGATCTAGAAGGCGGATCAAGTCGTGTTTTAATCTTAGCCGTTAATTAGAGACTTAATCTAGGTCGTTGAAGACTCAACAGGAAAAGTATAAAAATGGACGCTTGGGGTTCATTTGAAAACACACACAGAGGGAGAGAATTGATCTAGAGTTCAATTTCGAAATTTGAACTAAGTGATCATTTTGCAGCAGAGGGGTAGTGAGAATCTGGAAGAAGGAATTTCTGAAGAATACTGACAAGGTGGTGGAGAGAGCTTGTAGAGAGGCGACGCATTAGCTGGGAGAGTTGATGCAAAAAAGTTGTCTATCACGCAGAATCTAGAACTTGCAGAACAACTGCTATCAAGAATTGTTGGAACAGACGGGAGAGCTGACATAGAGACACTACGGTAGTTGGGAGAGTTGATGCAGAGGCAGTACAGTAGGCAAGAGACCTAGCACAGAAAATGTTCCTGTCACGTAGAATCCAGAACTGCTAGAAAGCCCAAAACTGTGGACAACTACCAGAACAGTTGGGAGAGCTGATGTAGAGGCAGCATAGTAGCTGGGAGATATGACACAGAAAATATGTCTTTCATGCAAAATCCAAAATTTCCGAAACTTTCAGGAACTTTTGAACAATCGAGAGAGTTGATGTAGAGGGCAAAGAAGGTGACACAAAGCCAGCGCAGAGATAGTCGGGGTTAGCCAGTCTTGTGCCGGATCAGCCGAATTCTGTCGGGTGAAGTGAGGTAAAACTCTCTCAGATTTTTCATCGTATTTTCTCTATAAAGGATTTCTAGATGAGAACCCTATATTTGTATTCAGATATTTCTCCTGCATAATAATAAACCCTCAGAACTATTGCGTTGGTTTTCCCACAATGGGTTTTTCTGGGGACTATTGTGTCCAAAAATAAGTGTGTCCTATGTATCTTGTTCTTTGCATTGTTTTCTATTTCATGAGACTAAATATTTAATTAGTGTAGGCTATAGAATTAATTTGCTTCAGTATTTAGAAGAACAACTTGGTTAATGTATGTTCAAATTCAAGTAGGTGAAGTAGATTCAGATTTGTCACAATAGTGGTTTCTTCAAGTCTAGGAATTTTTACACAAAGAACATACTTGCCGAAACCCACACATCACCAGGGGGTAAGCCCATGTTTGGATCTCCCTTGAAATCCATGCCATAGTATGGGTACTCCATAATCATCTGAGGTTTGGGCATAAACCAATCCTCTACAGTGGGGTTCCAGTATCGCTCCACCCTACCCCCACCTGCACGAGGCATCACAGGGGCCCACTGTCATATCTATGGATCTCTCAGAGCCCTTGGAGGCACTACTAATATAGGACACAACATCATGACCCTCTCATAAAGGATGTTGCAAAGCATGCTAGTGTAAAAAAAAACTCTATGACTTCCCCCTACGCACCTGTGTAAGTTGTGTTTTCATCCCTCTGTGCACAACACTAGACTAGTCATAGAAGATTCCCCCTTGAAGACTCTAAAGGATGATGGTATTTGGTCCAAAAACATTGTGAGGGGGTATTGACCTAGTGAGGCACACAATCATCGCTAGATCGAATTGCTCAGCTAAATCCAAAATGATATTAATATGGACATAGCCCTGATCAATATCATTGTACCCATAGTGGTGCCTCACCCATGCCTCATGTCCACCTGACCATTGTTGGCCTTATGTTTCTGGTATGGTTATATGTTACAGATGTTGTACTTGATGGCAACACCCATGGCATGGCTCTCAATATGATGAGAATTAAGAAGTACGCAGGAGAAAAGTTCACGGAATTTTATGCAGAGAAAAGTTTATAAAGTTTATTTCATGTGGAGAAAAGTTCACGGAATTTTATGCAGAGAAAAGTTTATTTCATGTGGGAAAACTTACCTTTGGTCCATGGTAGTTAGTCCTTGGAATTTGAACCTATGGTTTTTGGACCATGGCATCTCGACAGACGTGTTGATCCTTAGTATTGAGTTGATGGTATTGGTTTGTTATGGTTTTGGCCCGTGGTATTGGTCCATGATTTGAGGAAGAGCTTGCCTATATAAAGCAACGGAGATCATTTGGCTTGTGTATGCTTTTGGGTTGAATATCTTAAGATCTGAAATATTGGGTTATTGTTTCAAAAGCTCGATCTATATGAAGGTGAAGTGGAAAGCGAATCTGTGAAGGGTGATCTCTCAAGCGTTGCACTGCAGAAGTGAGGAGGCGCCGCAGGAAGTCACCGCAGGAGGCGCCGCAGGAAGTCGTCGCAGGAGTCGCCGCAGGAGGCGCCGCAGGAGTCGTCGCAGGAGGCGCTGCAGGAAGTCGCCGCAGGAGTTGCCGCAGGAGGCGCCACAGGAAGTTGCCGCAGGAGGCGCCGCAGGAAGTCATCGCAGGAGTCGCCGCAGGAGGCGCCGCAGGAGTTGCCGTAGGAGGCACCGCAGGAAGTTGCCGCAGGAGGCGTTGCAGGAGGCGCCGCAGGAGTTGCCGCAGGAGGCGCCGCAGGAGATCTGGTTATATGGGTGACTTACTGGTACTTGATGATCATTTGATATTTATGGATCCAATTTGAAAATTTATGAAAAGTGGTCCTTGAAAGAAAATAAGTAGGGGTTGTAGCTCCCTTCCAGGAGAGACTGGAAAACGAGAGAGAGTTGTAGCTCTTTGCAGGTTGCAGCCTGCGTACTGGTAAAGGACTGCACCAGTACAAGACCATTGTAAAAGGAGTTTCTAATTTGAAAGAAGATAGAGACATATTGCTGCAGGTGGTTTTCACCCACATTGGGTTTCCACCTTATATCTGGTGTTCTTTGATGTGACTGTCTGATTTTCTTGTTCATGCTCATTATTTATGGTATTGGTATGCAAAAATAATTCAAAGTATAAATAAGAAAGATTTGGTAAAAGGATTAGATAATACTGATTCACCCCCCCTCTCAGTATTATTGTCAACAAGAACTAGATGCCTCATCCCTACTCCTCTTAGGATTCTTCTCTTCATTGGTTGGGGTCTATATGACATGAGGAATGTTCATTGGCTCCCCTTCTTATGGAACTTGCAGGAAAGAGTTGTGATCAAATTGTCTTTCCAAATCAAAAAGTGTGTTCTCTACATCACAACAGTGTTGTCCATGTCAATCAAGGTGTTATCCACCCACTCATCCTGGTTAGCATACTGTTCAATGTCAGGCCTAGGGAGGTGGATGTATGCTCCCAACTTGACCTTGAGTCTAAGCTTGTGTATGACCCCATGAGGGTCATAGTGCCATATGAAACTGTTTCTAAATTTCATTAGTTGAAGTAACCTGTCGGCCTCTGGTCTAGCCGCTCTATTGTTGCAAATAAATGGGCCCATCTAGTTCTTCACTTTGAATTGGGTTTTCTTCTTATAAGCTAGGAAGTGGATCTCATTAGAGCTGATGATTTGCCTAAAGTACTCAAGAGCAAATATCCTCATAGGGAGATATTTGGGAAACTTATAGGGGGCTATCTCACAACCATAATTTCTGATCTCAGTGTGATTTTGGTATAAGTATCAATCTCCCACCTTGTTGTTCTTGGCCAATTGTAGTACTCTCTTGATCTCTAGGCTAATTCTAAGCTGAGTCTTAGAATTCATCATGTTCATGACTAGGTACACAAAGGAATCTATAAAGTCTTTGTAGGTGAATGTTGTGGAAAACTTGTGGACCAAGGGTGCCAAGTAGATGACTGATCTCTCCTTTCCCTTGGTGTCCAATTTATGGATCCTCAAAGGGAACTTATGTGTCTTGTAATACAAAAACTTATGAAACAATACTGAAGAGTATTTGAAAACTCTTTCAGTGGGCAGTCTAGTGAATTGTTCACCATTCTCTCTGCAATGAACTGGGCATAATCAAACATGATAGTAGGAGGATTTCTTGGAGTGAAAATGGACAGGAAGGCCATGATGACCTCATCCACATTCTCATCTGATGTGTATCTTAGCATGCATGAGAGCACATTGATTATTCTCCTTCTAGTCTATGAAAAAACAGTGGCAACATAGGGTAGAATGTCTGTAGGAGTATGTCGTTCCTCAATGATGAAATTCTGGAATTTATTTTTTTATTTTATTTTTATTTTTTTATTTTGACTGGGTCCAGTGTGATGTACAGGTCCAACAGGTTTCCAATGGACAAAGGAGTCAAATTAGGACTAGGTTGGATTTGTAGCATCTGGTTGATGGACTCTGGTGTAATAGTGAATAGCAACTCATGGTTTGGGGCAACAATAGCCCTTTGGCTAGGCCTATAGCAGGCATGACAAAAATGTATAATGTTTGGGAATGGCTAAATTTCAAGGAATATATACTTGGGAAATTTTGATTCCCAAAGGTTGATGTCATCAGCATGGTTTAGGAACCTATCCTTACTCCAACAGTGGATTCTCAGAAGGTGGCCTGGAGTTGCAGTATATTTAATTTGGAAATTCCTATATGTTAGGGCCAAATGGTCAATGTCTAAGTGAGGGGTTGATATAGGTCTGACATCCAGAGAGGTCAGGGTAGCCATATTTGTGATAAAATGTGGGAATTGGGCTTATACAACTTGTGGAAATGAAGTCTGAATGTGTCTAGTTCAAAGATAGGGTATTGGAAATTTTGCAGAATAGGGGTTTTGGTATTTGAGGGGAAATACTCTAAATTCAAAGAGAAATCAATTAAATTCAATTAATTATTTCTTGAACTTATTGTATGTTTTAAACTAAGAGGGTCGTTCTGGTTCTCTGTTGAAATACCTGGAATTTGTGGTTCAAGACATAAACTAGTTTTGAATGGTGGCTACAAAGGGTTCTGTGGCTTCAGTCACACACTGGAGGGCTGAATTGGTCTTCTAGAGCGTGTTCAGGAGGCAATTGGTAGTTGAAACCGGTTGCAGAAGCTCGGGCAACATAGGAAAGCTTAGGATGCTTTCACAAAGAAACTGAGTGAAAAGAGTGAATCTGGGAGTCTACGGGCTTTTAACTAGGGATGGTTAGAAATTGCTGCGAGATTAGATTGGTGAACAATGAGTGGTTTTTTTTTCTTTCAGTGGGTAAGAGTTTTAGGGATCCATCACACCGCTTTTGAGTGATGGGTGGTTTTTTCCCGAGAGCACGTGACTTAACGCGGTGCCGCCACCTAACCCAAGGGGGCTCAAGAAATATCGCCCATATCATGTGCTCTCAGGCTAGTAAAGGTAGGGAAATGAATGGGCGCGATATGGGCGAGGGTCATAGGATCTGAGGGTGCAAGATCCAATGGCCATTGCGTGGCAGAGATGCACAACAAGAGATGGGGGAGACATTTAGCGAGGCCCAGGGGTTAATTACACTTAAGTGTAATTAATCATTGGATAAATGCGGGGTTATTCTATAATGCAGGTTTATGGAGTGGGGCTTTTAGGGAAATTAACAAAGGGAAAATGATTTTCTACATGGGGAGAGGGTTTCACACTAGGGAAAAAGGGGCTTTTTGGGTAGGGGAATGAATTTGGATGGTAATTTGCTAGGGAATGTGTGAAACAAAGGAGGAAGGGTAAAAATTAAGGGAAAACGGGTTTACATAAGAAATGAAGTGGTAAAGGGGAAATTAGTAAGTATGTAGTGAGGGGTGAACTGGAATAGGGGAAGTTGACCAAATGAACTTATGAGCATCATTTTTCTTTCATAACTACTCCTGCACATTGAAACACATGATTAAACATGATATATGTTCTTATGCTTCAATCAACTTTGTACTTTCTGCAACCTTTCTTCTACTTACCCTAACATTTTTTCTTCACTTTGTTGAGTGCATTTAAGCTAGAAGACCCCTTTCTGTCCTTTTTCTTTTGAAAAGTAAACTATCTACTTCTAACCTTATATCTTCCAAGGGCTCAGACTAAACTGATGAGTTCCTTTTATTTCTCTACCTATCTACTGATTTACCAAGATTAAACTGTTTGGGTAAATATTCATTCTCTATCTATAAACATAAAATTCAAGGCATGAAATAGTCAAGATTAAACAATTTGACTATCATGGGTTGTGGCATGTATGAAAAGTTGCACACAACCATTATTTTAGACAGTAAAGTAAAGAGTAGTGGCACTTGGACTTGCACACTTTCATGATCTGTTTTTGTTTGGGGTTCATATTTTTTCATTTTTTTGATCTTTTTTATTCTTTTTGTCCTTCGATATTTCTTTTAGGAGATACCCTCTTCACATTTTTTTGATCTTTTTTTATTCTTTTTGTCCTTTGATATTTATTTTAGGAGATACCCTCTTCACATTTTTTAATTTTAATAAGGAAAACATTTGTAGAAAGAAAAGGTATGTGCAATATTATAAGACTTAAACATAGTCAACTCAAAATTATGAATCCTATTATTATAGGACCTTAATAGTGTCGACCCCTCTTAAATTTGTACGAACCCTGGGTTCACAATTAAATTTGAGACCCTTGGAAGTTGAAATATTATTGTTGAAATAATGAGGGCCATCACCTCCTAAGGAAAATAATAAAATAATAATTAAAAGAATAAAATAAGAGTTATGACTTTTTAAAGAAAAAGTAAGGAAGCTACTTGTTTTCTAATTGTAATTTCAACTTATCTCCATGTAGCTTTACTAAAATTTCAAGTGTAGACACATGTTGGATGTATAATTAAATTACACATCCAACGAGTACCCACTCTACATAGTTTTAAGTAGTCCCACATTGAAAAAAATGAAAATACATGAAAAAATATGTTGAACACATTTTTTCATCTATTTTCAATTTTTTTTCAATGTGGGTCTACTCAAAACTATGCAGAGTGGGTATTCATTGGATGTAGAATTTAATTTTGCATGAAATGTGTGTCTACACTTGACATTTGAGTAAACCTACAAGGAGATAAGTTGAAAATACAATTAAAAATTGTTTTTTCTTTTTCTTTGCCCTCTGATGTATTCTCCTTCGGGGATGACATCGTCATATTGAATCATATTGGTTCTTTGAAAGTTAATTTTGTTAGTACATTTTTTTGTTTTGGGGCCCATTTTGAACTCGAAATTCCCCTAATGTTTCCTTCTTGAATCCAAAATGAAAATATATTAGTTCTTATAGGTGATAATTTTCTTGATGAATATTTATTTGCAATTACTACTAAAAATCATTGGTACACAAATATTACTAATTCTTTGGCTATAGGAAAGTTGCCTCAACAATTGACATCAATAGAAAAACAAAAGATTATCAGACAAAGTGCATCATACTCCTAGATAGGTGGAGAACTATTTCGAACAAGACCCCATCTAATCATCAAAAGGTGTGCATGAGAAGATGAGGTAATGGATATATTAAAATCATGCCATGATGAATCATGCAAAGTACATTTTTCCAACCGAAGAATTTCATATAAATTCCTTTTAGGATACTATTGGCTTACATTTTTCAAAGACACCAAATAATATATTAAAAGATGTGATAGCTATCAAAGAATAGGCAAACCAATTCAAGTAGATGAAATGCCCCTGCAACCATAGGTACCTATAGAACCATTTGAAAAATGGGCTCTAGACTTTGTAGGATCACTTTCTCTAGTATCTAGGTAGAAAATATATATTTTTGATTGTAATGATTATGCCACAAAATGGGTAGAAGCCAAACCTTTAATTTATGCCACTGAAAAATATTGTTGTAAATTTTGTTTTTGAGGATATATTTAATCGATTTGGTGTCCCTAGAGAGATTGTTATAAACCAGGGTTCACAATTTATATCTAAGCTTGTCCAAAAAGTTATGGAGTAATATAAGATCAAACATCAAAAATATTTTCCATGTCATCCACAAGCTAATGGGAAAGTGGAATCAACAAATAAGGTCCTTGAAGCCATTTTGACCAAGACAATTTTGATACATGGAAAATACTCGACAAACGGACTTATGAAGGCACTCTAGTCATATCAAACTACATGGAGGAACACTACTAGTCATATACAATATGAAATTGTCTATGGAAAGAAAGTTTTTCTTTCCATAGAGTTTCAAATAAAGACCTACATAATAATAAAAAGTTTGGCAATAGAACTTTTAGAGGCATAAAAATAAAGGCTAGCTCAGCGTAATGAGCTCAATGAAATTCGATAAAATGAAATCCAAAGAACCAATGGCATCCAATAACAAAGGAAAAAATGGCGTGGCAAGTTTATCAAGTTGAAGAGATTCAAACTAGGTGATTGGGCTAGGCTCCTATTTTATTCTAGATTTGAAGATTTTAAAGGAAAACTCCAAACACATTTGTTAGGTCCATATGAAATAGAAATAGTCTATGATAATAGATCAATTCCAATCAAAATTATTGATGAGGAGAGTGTCTATTTTCTTGTTAATGGGCATAGATTAAAACTATATCGCCACTAAGAAGAGAAGAATTTATTCAAAATTCGTTTCAACATTCAAAGATGGAGTTGGTATAAGGGGAGAATTTTTCTACCCCTCGTAACCTAGCTTAATTTTCTTTCCAATATAATAATAATAAATTATAGTTATAAAAAATAGGATTCTCACATAAACATATAGGAATTCTAACTGAAATCAGTCTCTGAAAGATAGAATTTCCATTTTCTTTCTGGAAAAGTTAAAAAAAAAATCAAATTTCTTTAAATATCTAGTATGAAAAAGTTTATTTCTAGTAGCCAATAAGAATCAAAGCATACAAAGTAATTCTTCAGGAATTCATGGATAATTTTAGTCAAATTCAAAGAAGCTTAGTGCACAACAAGTTTTTATTTGATTACAAACTTTCCATAACCATTGAAAAGTATTTAAAAAATGATGAAGTGCCTTTACAAATTTATTTTTATCAACTTCATTAGCTATAAGGATCATCAAGTAGTAACATATCAAGTTCATGAAACAAAATAAAAAGATCCAACATTAAGGTATCCAACAACATCGAGAAATTTTATTTTCAAAGTATCATAAACCAATCCAAGTTGGTCAAAGGTAACATTAGGAAACAATATAATTATTTTTATTTAAGAAACTATAAAGCTTAGAATGCATGGAAGTATCTTATTTTTAACCTAAGATCAAAGGGAATAACTTCAAAATCCTTCTTTAATGATAATACTTTGTCGCCCATGTCATATGATTCACTATGTCCATCAAATCTTGATCTAGACCACATTATTGATTATGTTGCTTGGAAACCGCCTTGGCAATCTTTTCAAGCATTTAAGAGGTTTTATAATTCTATGAGATGGGTTGAATTTTCTATCATTACCTCTGTCAAGGACATTAAACCCAAGCTCGTTTATCCCTATACCACATTTTTGCATTATATTCATTCCACCTATTGTTCATTCCATACTTCATACTACCACCCTATGATGACAGGACATAAGAGAAAATTTGGTTAAGGATGGTGCCTATAGTAAGGTTTGATCCTATAGGGCTTAAATTCTTAGAATCTTATCCAAAGTGTAGGGAGAGGTTCCAAAAAGTAGGATATTTAAATTTCTTAAAGACATTTCAAGGCTATGATGTCGAGCTAACAAAGGATTTTGCCAGATATTTTAATGAGGTGGAAGTAGACATTGGAGATGCCTGATTGAAATTAACATAATCCTTTTTAGCTAAAGCTACCGAATTGCTTAGGATTGGCGAAAATTGGTTTAAAAACTAGAATATTAAAGGGGAAACATGGAGGATGTTTTTGATAATCCTTAAGATGAAAACAAAAAACTGGAAAAAGGTCATTCCAATTTCAACATTAAAAGGAAAATGGAGCGATGTTCCCTTTGTTGTTTAGAAATTCATCACTTGTGAAGGTAGGTATGGTTTGATAATGTTTTATCATTTTCATATTTCAATGAATATTCAGAAAGGTCATGAGATAAATTTAGCTTATTACCTCCTTAACAGTCTAAAAAAGATGGATTCTAAAGTTTGGAGAAATCCTAAAAATATAGACAAGAGTTTTTATCATTTTGGGCTTGTTAAGATTTTAATTCAAGAAGAATTACGTAAAAAATGGACAATTGGGATGATTTTATTATAATAAAACACTTCAAATAAGATTTGGAGGCTTCACAAGAAAAAAATGCTCTAGGTCACAAAAAGAAACACATTAGGGTCAGGGCTTCAGAGCCTAAGACTCAAAACCCCAAGCCCATAGCAGAGTTAGCAAAGGAGCTAACAATTGAACCTATGGGTGAACTGGATGAAAACACCAAGCCTACAAGTAATTTATAACTTAAAGGTTCTCAAGTTAAGGAGAAAATTGAAGAGAGGGTTTCAAGTTCAAAACCATGAAAATCCAGGGCAAAGGCACATAAGAAATCATCAAAGAAAGGGGTTAATAAAATTTAAAATAGGAAAACCCCTACATCAGAATCGAAGAATAATCCAAACACCGATGAAGTCATAGTCAAAGAAGTAACAAAAGGAGAATATTGAGAGAAGAAAAGTTCAAAGAAAGAAAACTCTAATCCTAATGATAAACCCTGACAAGTTACTCAAAGTATGACAAAAGAATTTATAGGGTAAGAAAATGTTGGAAATACTGAGATGGGTGAATCAATATTTCACTTAAATTAGTTAATTTTAAATCTTCATAGCTTAATTAACATTAGTATTAGATTAAACATAAACAATTAACAACACCATTCAACAATGCACAACATCAACGGAAATACACAAGAGAGTTTTAGGTGGAAACCCTTCTAGGAGAAATACCACTGAATGTTTTTAATATAATTCTTTTCAAGTTTACATCAATGGAATCTCCAACTTCCAAGAATCTCTAGCGACAATTGGAAGGAGGCTCCAACCCCCTGATTTATCAACTCCAACTTAAAGGACACTCCAATGCCAGTTTACCAACTCCAACTAGAAGGACAGTCAAACGCCATAGTTTACTAGCTTCAACTGGAAGGATGCTCCAATGCCTTGGTTTTATCAACTCCACCCTGCCACCTTGAATTGTTATCAACCTCTAAACTGAAGGAGAATCTAATATTTTCCTTGCACCACCCTACCACCCTAAATATTAAAGATAAAGGAGTAAAATTGATTATGCTAAATGTGCCTCCCAACACTTGATCATTGTACAATTTAACCACTACTATGATAATAGTCCAAGCACATCAAGTAATCTACTCAACATGTCAAATCCTAGCAACGTCTCAAAATCTGGCAAGAACCGACATACACACTCTAATCATCAATTCACCAAGACAACAATACTAACTCTCTCTACACAAGAATCAAAACCTAGTTAGAAAATCCAATAACACTCAACAACAACAATTCTGCCTCTATCATTAATGAGATAACCCTAGCATCTCATCTCTACTTTTACTTAAAATATCAAACCCTAGTAGCATAAAATCTTTGTCAAGTACACTCTAATAGCCTTCTCAAGGCATCAATAGAATTCTTTGCTCAACTGATTACATAAACCTCTCTGCTCAGTCCTACAAACCCTAATGGAAATGTACTCTAAATACACATACTAGCATAATAGTTTTCTCATCAAATTATTCTACCCTCATATAACAATCTTAGCTGAAAAAAATTCATTGTAAAAAACCCCGATGCTAATGCTTCTACTTCTATCCACTATGTCTCCTCATCCATACATCAAACTTTGCAGCACATCAACAGCTAGTCACTATCACGATGCTCGTCAAGTTGTCAAACCTTAGTAAAACTGCATCAATAGTAGCACATGACAAATATTAAACTCTAGAATACATTTTACTAACAAAACTGACATCAATATACACATATCTATGCACAAAATCAATAAATTCTCTCTGTTGCAAAACCTCAAGAGATAATTGATTTCCAACACAAGTAGCAGCACACAATATTCATTGTCCAACTCCTTGCAACAACAACACATTTAACTCTACATCCATATCATGACAAGGTGAGGCTTATACAAGCAATATATCTGCAATAACAACTTAAACTAGTATAATATATAGCATGAGCTATCTAAACTAGCAGTAATACATTAGATCTTCAAACCAAAATGTTTGTAGACCTTAACAACTACCCATTCTTTAGTAGCGCCATTCAAATTGCTATGAATTACACCATAAATACTCTCTGATGCATATAAGGCTTACTAAACCTTCCACTAAACTTATAGTATACAATAACATAACAATATCAACACATCCAACAAGTATATCTAGGAGTAACTGTTGGAAATAATACTGATAGGGGGGGTGAATCAATATTAGCAAGTCAACAAATTTTCATTTCCATAATTAGATTCATATACGCTACTTCAGTTAATGGAACTCACGTGTATACACAACTGTGTTTAAGGCAACTAGCGTATATCTTGCAAACTTATGATTCAATTAATTCATCATATGTTTATCATTAATTAGTGCATCAGAACCAAATAAACAGTAACCAGTTGCAGTAAAAACAGAACAAACAATCACACACATGAACACAAGATATAAGGTGGAAACCCAATGTGGGTGAAAACCACCTGTTGCAATTGTCTCTATCTTCTTTTTAATGATAAGAAACTTCTTTTTACACTTTTTGTACTGGTGCAGACTTATACCAGTACACAGGCTTCTACCTGCAGAAGGCTACAACCTTCTCTCATTCTCCAACTTCTCATGGAAGGAAGCTACAACCCTCTAGCTCTTGTATTAGCTGATATATTTACTAGTACATAGGTGACAACCTACAGAAGGCTGCAACCTTCTCTTTTCTTCTAGGGACCACGTTTCATGAATTTTCAGACTGGATCCATCAATAACATCATTCAATCATCAAATATATCTGCATCAATCAATTTCCTTTGCACCAACCACAACTAAATCAATCAATTCCTTTGACAACCCTTCAATCTGATCTTTCAGAATGCTGTAACCAGAATACAGTAACCAGAACCCAAGTCAGAACCCAGAACACTGCAATAGCAAACAGAAGCAGCTAAAACATATTTTATAAGGTATACACCTTCCATGTGTCGAACTTGCGTGCATATGCCATTTTCTCAAGGCGAACCTGTGTACAGATCTGCAAATCAAATTTAAGATGTATACGCTGTTTTGATATGTAGAACCAGCATGTATACGTGCCTTTTCTAAAGTGAACCTACGTATAGATCTGTAAATGATGATTTAAACATTACAGTAATTCCAGACTTCAGTTATAACCAAATCATCATATATACAGACTACAACATGCGCTAGTTATTCAGGCAAATGATCAAACCATATAAAGATACTTCACTTCAAGTCTTAATATCTTGACCCATCATTAGATCTTATCCTTCATCAAGTGCTAAGGTTCATCCTTGGTTCAGATTTAGCTATGCACCATAACCCAATAACATGTACACTAGATCTTGCTCTTCATCAGATATTCAATTCTTGAGTGCCTTGGCCTAATGATCTTCCCCTCCTTTTATAGTCTTAGCCCTTACTCAATACCATGGATCAAAACCACTGAGGACCAATACCTTGGACCCAATACCTGGGATCAATACTTCAAACCAGATACCTTTGGACCAATACCATGGATCAAAATACCATGGACCAAATACCTTGGACCAAAACTTAGTTTTCCAAGATATACGTGCCTTTCATTCTGTGAAAGTGTGTGTGTACATATACGCGACTTGTATATAGTGAACCCATGTGTATATGCGGCTTGGCCAATGGTGAACCTTCATATACCTCTCTTTCTTCATCCTGATCTAAACTTTGTGATAAATTGTGATCTGCTATCTAAGTGAGTTGCCATCAAGGACAACACTTGTGTCATAATGCCAACAATCTCCCCCTTTGGACTTGAAGACAACCCCAAGTCAGTCTCCCCCTTTTTCATCTAGGGAAAAGGGTTATGCTCCCCTCGAGTACATGTTGAATTCTTTGATATGCTAAAGAGTGCTGACTGAGTTCCATGATCAAGTCCATGCTCCCCCTGAATATAAGCAAGGTCTGCAAAAATATGTTCTAAAAGAAGAACATGACTATACATACATCATAAATGACCTTCCTATCACCAATGACTCATACATACGTCCATCTCCCAACCAAGTGGGGATATACCAAGTTTCACTCATCCACCCAACCAAGGGGATATACCAATTGTTTATACATGTCAAAACAAGAAACATTACATCAGCCATCCCATGCATAGTGGGGTAACAAATTAGGTCGTTTCATGACCTTTTCATTAAAAAAAAATATACATGACATATATAACAGGGACCAAATATCTTAAACAAGACCATGATAGTCATCAACAACTATCATTAGCAGCATCTTTCAATCAGCATCCAGACCAAAAACCATGTTCTCCCCCTGAACTTGTTCCACTTGAATAAAAAACAACTGTGTGAATTTGTACCAAAATCTTCTAAGATAATGCCCACAATGCATTATTAGAAGCATATGCTCCCCCTTAACCTGTGTCAGATCATCACTATCAAATCTGATCATTTCATATAATAGAAGATTTATCATGGTATCATTACCAATCAGATATACATCAAGTTATCAACAACTTATGAGAGGCAACATATTTCCACATGTTATCCACAGACTGTAACAATCATCAAGTTGAGCAAATAATTCACTGAACCATATCAGACCCCTTTCTTCCTGAGTCTGGCCCATTTCTTTTCTTCAAACCAACATATACGTGACTGTATCCACAGAAACCAGCGTATGTACACGACTACGCTTCATGAAACTCGCGTATAACCACCTTTCTGTGAAACAAATAGGATTTAACAGCAAGATGATGCATCAACTACTCCCAGCTTATGTCTGAGATATTCAAATGTCTCTCTCGGCAGTGGTTTGGTGAATATATCAACAACCCGTTCTTTGGAAGGAACATACTCCAATTTAACCTTTTGTTCAAGCACTTGTTCACGTAGAAAATGATATTTTATGGGTATGTTCTTCGTCTTGGAATGCATGACTGGATTCTTTGAAATATTGATGGAACTTGTACTATCACGTAGAATGGAGATGGGTGGAGTATATGTGATCTGAATGTCTTGCAATGTTTGCATCATCCAAATTAGTTGTGTGCAACAAGATGCAGTAGCCACATATTCTGCTTCAGCTATAGATAATGCAATTGAACTTTGTTTCTTACTAAACCAAGACACTAATCTGGAACCCATATAGAATGCACCACCACTAGTGCTTTTTCTGTCATCAACGCTTCCTACCCAATCTGCATCTATATATGCATGAAGTGTAAGATCTGTATCTCTAGGATACCATAAACCAAAATTTTTGTGTTCCTTGAAGATGTTTGAAAATCTTTTTTGACTGCCTGAAGGGGTGATTCATTTGGATTTGCTTGGAATCTTCCAGCTATTCCTACTGCATGCATGATGTCTGATCAACTACCTGTTAGATAAAGCAAATTGTCAATCATGGATCTGTAAGTTGGTTGATGTGCTACTGCTGATTCATCATTTGAGCTGAGACTACATACTTTTACTATTGGGGTACATACTGGTTTAGAATCTTCCATGCCATGTTTTTTTAAGATCTGTTTGAGATATTTGGTTTGTGACAGAAAAATACCATCTTTATTTTGTTGAACTTGTAGACCAATAAAATATGTAAGCTCAACAAGCAAGCACATTTCAAATTCTTGCTGCATTACCGAAGAAAAATTCCGACTCATGGCTTCTTCATTTCTACCAAAAATGATATCATCAACATACACAAGAAGTATTAGCAATTTATTATTGTCAATCTTTGTCTATAGATTGTTATCAGCTGATCCCTTTGAAAAACCTTGTTGATGGACATATTTGTCAAGACGATAATACTAGTCCCTTGGAGCTTGTTTTAGACCATAGAGAGCCTTTCTGAGTCTACATACAAGTTTTGCATCATTTCCAAGAATGAACCTGTCTGGTTGCTCAATATAGACTTATTCTTCTAAGTCTCCATTAAGAAAGGTAGATTTTACATCCATTTGGTATACTTTAAATTTCTGAAAACTAGGAAGAGCAACGAACATTCTTATGGCTTCAAGTCTAGCAACAGACGCAAAATTTTCTTCAAAATCTATACCTTCTTGTTGAGCATATCCTTTACAAACAAGTCTGGCCTTGTTTCTAATAACTTCTCCATTTTCATTCAGCTTGTTTTTGAATATCCATTTAGTTCATATGATATTCGTATCATGAGGTCAGGAACTAATTTCCAAGTATTATTCTTTTCAATTTGATCAAGTTCTTCATTCATGGCCTTGACCCAATATTCATCTTTGCATGCTTCATTTACATTTTGAGGTTCGGTGGAGGATATCAATGCTAGATAGCTTGAAGCTTCTGTAATAGTTCTTCTTGTCTGCACACCTGCCTCTTTCTCTCTAAAAATTTGAGTCTCTAGATGATTTTTCTGAACATACCTGGAGGAAGTCTTTTCTTCTATAGTTATCTCTTCTTCTAGTGCTTCATTGGTTTCTTCTTCAAAATTAGCCCGATTTGATGTGGGAGGATAATCCTCATCTTCTTCATAATCTTCGGTTTTTATTTGTTTTGGTTTTTGCATGCTTCATCAACCTGAACATCAATACTTTCAATAATTTTCCCAAGTCTTTTATTGTAACATTTATATCCTTTACTTCGGGAAGAGTAACCAGGGAGAATACCTTCATTTGCTCTAGGTTCAAACTTACCAAGTTTTTCATCAGTCCTTTTAATGTAACATTTGCTTCCAAAAAATTTGAAGTATTTTATAGTAGGAGTCTTACCATACCAAAGTTCATGTGGAGTTTGAGTGTTGTTTACCCGAACGTTTGCTTGGGTGAGAATAGTGACAACAGCAAATGCAGCTTCACTCCAGAAGGTTGCAGGAGTTCCAGACTCATCTAGAATAGCACGAGCCATTTGTTGAATAGTTTTGTCCGTCCTTTCTACCACTCCATTTTTCTGAGGAGTCCTTGCAGTGGACAATTGCCTTTTTATTCCATGTTCTTCACAAAATTCAAAGAATTCGTCCGAGGTAAATTCCCCTCCTCGATCAGATCCGAAGCATTTGATTTTGCGATCTGATTCTTTTTCAACCAAAGCTTTGAAGGCTTTGAAATTTTCAAATGCTTCATATTTATGATTTAGAAGTCCCATCCAACACATTCTGGAAAAATCATCAATGAAAAATATAAAGTATTCTTCTCCACGAGGTGACTTTTTCCTTGATGGTCCATATAAATTAGTATGAACAAGTTCAAGAGGCTTACTAGCTGATCCTTCCTTTTCAGGGAAGTGCAATTTGGTTTTCTTACCAAATTGACATGATTTTCATATTGTATTGTCTGGAATGCTGATATCAGGAAGATCACGAACAACCTGGAATTTGCATGCTTTTCTTATTTGAGAGAAGCTTAGTGCCCCTATCCTCTGTGCCATAGCCAATGTTTATCATTTTTGCTTAGGTAGCACTGTTGTTGTCCTCTCTTGAGTATGTATAACTTGTTTGGAGTTATTATACCTTTGATCACGATTTCTCCTGTATCAAGCTCATGAACAACACATCCATTTGATCAAAATACTACTTCATTTCCTTGATCACACATTTGATTGGCACTCAATAGGTTATGCTTTAGACCATCAATATACATAACATTCCCAGCTTTAACTTTTTCTTTTAAGAGAACAGAGCCTTTACCTTTTATGATAGCAGGAGTGTCATGTCCAAATGAGACCTTCTTTCTTTTTCTAAGGAATTATATGACTGAAGTTTTTCTTTGTCACCTGTCATGTGTTTTGAGCATCCACTGTCAATGTACCACTGATTTTCTTATCCTTCTGCATACAAGGCTATGCCACATCTTTCTGTTTGCGGTTCTTTTTTCTCCATATTTTGGGACTTAATGGAGTTTTCTCCTTCTGAGATGTTTGCCGAAATTTACTCATGCATTCAGATTCTCCATGACCAAAGTTGTTGCAGATAGAGCATTCTATTTCATTTTCAAGAAGAGAAAAGTTATTGTAGGACCTTTTCATGATCCTTGTCACATTCCTTTGATTTTGTGCTTCTCTATTCATGATGGCCTTGTAAGCAACACATTGAGCAACTTTGTCTCCAAAGTTATGACATGAAAAACATTGGCCATTAAAGAAGTTCCTATGATTATTGAATCTAGTAACCTGGTAATTGTAGTTTCTATGGATATTCATTCTTGAAGCAGACTGAGTATGATTTACCTGAGGTTGGTTGTAGCTTCTGTTCATCCTTGAAGTAAATTGAGCCTGATTTACTTGGTGATCTGCTTTATGCCTTTGTTGACGTTTGTCAAACTGTTCACTGCTCTTTGATGCATCAAGATAGCTTTTAGTGGAGGTTGATGGCTTCTGTGCTTGAGATGCTTCTTCAATATATCCAAGACCTGTATTTATCAGAGAACACTGCACTTTGATAATTTCATTTAAGGTTTTTGATCCTTTAGAAAATCTAATATTGAGAGCTTTTGTTTTCTCAATATCCTTTCTTAGACACACAATTTCACATTCTAGTTTTTCATTGTGTTTTTCACTTTTAGCAAGTTGGAATGTCAAAGTATCTATAATCATATTCTTTTCTTCTAAACAGATTTTGAGTTCAGAGAGCTCTTCATAAAGGTCATCTTCATCTAAAGCATCCAAGAAATGGTCATATTCAAAAGCCATCAGAAGCCTATAGTCATTACTATTTTCATCTTCATCACTAATTGATAAACCATTACTATCTTTATGCGTATAGTAGCTCTTCTTACTTATACTTTGTTTTCTATTCCATTTTGCAGATTCCTTACCTTTATCAAACTTATCTTTGTGAGGACATTTGGAAGCATAATAACCGACTCTTCCACAAGAAAAACATTTGAAAGGTAGTTTACCTCTGAATCTTCCGGAACCCTGTTGAAGGTTCTTGACAAAGTTTGCTTATTCTTCTCCTTCTGAAATATGTCATGATTCATTGAGTTCTTCTTTTCCTAAATCTTTAAATGCGGCTTCTCTCATATCTGATGGACCTCATTTTCTCATCTCGAAAGCAGTTAAGATTCTGTGTAGTTGTGTCATAGTAATAGTTTGAAGATCCCGCTTTTCTTCTATGGAAGATACTTTTGATTCAAACTTAGCAGACAAGGATCTTAAAACATTTTCAACTAAAGTAACTTATTTTATCTCTTCACCCAAATTCTTCATGCAATTAACAATCTCATCTATATCTAAGAAGTAACTAGATATACTTTCATCATTGTGCATTTTGAGAGTTTCATATTGAATTCTGAGAGTTTGCAGTTTTGCACGTTTTACCTGAGAGTCTCCTTCATAGCTCAGAGCAATTTTGTCCCATATTTCTTTGGTGGATTTGAGCTGCATAACTTTGACAAATTTTGATTGTGACAGACTTCCCAATAATGTATTGACAACCTTGGCATTGATTTCATATTGCCTTTTACCTGTCGCATCTGTAGGAATTGTTGATGGAAATGTATATCCTCCTTCCACGATTTCCCAGACATCTATTCCAAGAGATTGAATATAGTTTGTGGTTTTTACCTTCCAATAAACGAAGTTGCTTCCATCAAAGAGTGGAGGTCTGATGGATCCCTCTCTTTCTTGATTACTATGATGATGGATCTTCCTTCAAGCGATCAAGCTTCTTCTTAAGGACTTCCTCTAATACCAATTGTTGGAAATAATACTGAGACGGGGGGTGAATCAGTATTAGCAAGTCAACAATTTTTCATTTCCATAATCAGATTCATATATGCTACTTCAGTTAATGGAACTCGCGTGTATACACAACTGTGTTTAAGGCAAATAACATATATCCTACAAACTTATGATTCAGTTAATTCATCATATGTTGATCATTAATTAGTGCATCTGCACCACATAAACAATAACCAGGTGCAGTAAAAACAGAACAACCAATCACACACATGAACAAAAGATATAAGGTGGAAACCCAATGTGGGTTAAAACCACCTGTTGCAATTGTCTCTATCTTCTTTTTAATGATAAGAAAATTATTTTTACACTTTTTGTACTAGTGCAGATTTATACCAGTATGTAGGCTTCTACCTGCAGAAGGCTACAACCTTCTCTCGTTCTCCAGCTTCTCCTAGAAGGGAGCTACAACCCCCTAGCTCTTGTACTAGATGATATATTTACTATTATGTAGGTGTTGGCCTACAAAAGGTTGCAACCTTCTCTTTTCTTCTAGGGACCACATTTCATGAATTTTCAGACTGGATCCATCAATAACATCATTCAATCATCAAATATATCTGCATCAACAAATTTCCTTTGCACCAACCACAACTAAATTAATCAATTCCTTTGACAACCCTTCAATCTGATCTTTCAAAATGCTGTAACCAGAATACAGTAACCAGAACCCAAGCCAGAACCCAGAACACTGCGACAACAAATAGAAGTAGCTAAAACATATTTTATAAGGCATACACCTTCCATGTGTCAAACCTGCGTGCATACACCCTTTTCTCAAGGCAAACCTGCGTACAGATCTGCAAATCAAATTTAAGATGTATACATTGTTTTGATATGCAAAACCAGTGTGTATATGCGCCTTTTCTAAAGTGAACCTGTGTACAAATATGTAAATGATCATTTAAACATTACAATAATTCCAGGGTTCAGTTATACCCAGATCATCATATATGCAGACTACAACATGCACTAGTTATTCAGACAAATGATCAATAAAGATACTTCACTTCAACCCTTAAGATCTTGACCCATGATTAGATATTATCCTTCACCAAGTGCTAAGGTTCATCCTTGGTTCAGATCCAGTTATGCACCATAACCCAATAATATGTACACTAGATCTTGCTCTTCATCAGATATTTAATTCTTGAGTGCCTTGGCCTAATGAGCTTCCCCTCCTTTTATAGTCTTAGCCCTTACTCAATACCATGGATCAAAACCACTTAGGACAAATACCTTGGACCCAATAACTGGGGTCAATACTTCGGACCAGATACCTTGGACCAATACCATGGATAAAAATACCATGGACCAAATACCTTGGACCAAAACTTAGTTTTCCAGGATATACGCGCCTTGCATTCTGTGAAAGTGCGTGTGTACGTATACGCGACTTGTATATACTGAATCCGGGTGTATACGTGGCTTGGCCAATGGTGAACCTGCGTATACCTCTCTTTCTTCATCCTGATCTAAACTTTGTTCTGAATTTTGATTTCTTATCTGAGCGAGTTTCCATCAAGGACAACACCTGTGTCATAATGCCAACAGTAACCTTATAAGAAATCTTATTCATGTGCACATTCATCAAGTCATCATACCTTATTTTGAAGATGCCTTGATGATGAATTCTAAATCTAGGTTGAAGGAGGACAAATTATACCTTGTTTTATAGTAACCTTCCCTTAGGGTTCTGTTAATTTGGTAGCTTAGGGACAAATTCCCTCCTTTGGAAAACCTTCCTCATCAAGAAAGACCCCTCCCAGCCCTTGAAGGAATTTAATTTAGTTAAAGAAAAATTTATTTTTAAGGAGAAAACCCACATGTTTGCAAAAGTATAGGTTGGATTTAAAGAGAATCTGGATACCCTTGGAAGCATACAAATACAAGTCAAGTGACCCTCATTTGGACATCATCAATATTCATCTTCTTCTCTCTCTTATTTGTTTTTTCTCACATGGGTTTAAGGTTTGTTCGTGAAATCGGTTCGTACATGTCTGAAATTGCAGGGTCTGAGCTAGCACGTGTGAAGAAGTAATTTTGAACTGTAGCCGCAAGGTTGGAACATTGAATTCTCACCTATAGCCACTCACATGATAGGGTTCTTCCTGCGCTAGAGAGTTACAACTACTTTCATGGTCACTAGCTTTGTGTGGTTGTGTTACAGATCCATTTGGGCACATCAATCCCAACTTACATATCAGTACTATTAGGGCCCATCAAACCCTAATTCAATTGTTACATGACCTAAATGAAGTCAACCATTAGAATGCCTCCTTCCCAAGAGATACCATAACTAAAATCATCCAAAAATTGCCTCTAAGAAGATCAGCGCATGCAAGCCTTCATTAGGGTGCACTGTAGTGCAGTACAGTACACTCCCTAGGTGCTATGTAGTGCACTTGAGCCCTCTTTGGCCTACGCTGGTCGAATTTGATTGAAATTTCATTGGGGTTTGGGAATATCCTTATCGATTGGATGCATCTAGAAGCTTCCCAAGTTTATCTACTCCTTTGAGCTCGAATTTGGATGAGGTAGGGAGTTAAGGAACATCAATCCCTTTATCCCTTCCTCCATGGAAATAAATTCTAAGTTTGGGAGGGCATTCATTATCACCATTTATGGCATACCTTCCTTCATTCACCTATAAAAGGACCACTCATCTAAGTGATCAGGCATTGGAAATCATTGAATTATAGGGAGATGTTGTTATTATGAGATTGAATTGGTTTCAAGTATTGTAATGATGTCAAAATGTCTTGATTTTTATGGGGAGAGGATGGGATTGAACTGGAGGAGTGATACTGAATCAAAAAAATTGGGTTGTAACTCTTCCTTTTACTAATAAAGTGTTCAAATATTTTTTCATATGTTTGTATTATCCATTGATGCTTTCATATGTGTATTATGAACTTGATTCCATTCTATGTTTAATCAATAGATCATTATCATATGCTTCGATCAGTTTTTGTCTTCTATCTATGTGCAGGTACTTTTTAAGCAGATTAAGTACGGAAAGGAGCGATAGAATTGGTCAAGGGAGATAAGGAGTAAGCAAAAGCTACAGGTAGGCTTCTTTACTGTCTTATTTAATCTATTGGTTATAGAAAATCTAGAGAATGCTTTGCACTATTGTTCTAGACTTAGCTA
Source organism: Pinus taeda (assembly GCA_000404065.3). Taxonomy (NCBI): domain Eukaryota; kingdom Viridiplantae; phylum Streptophyta; class Pinopsida; order Pinales; family Pinaceae; genus Pinus; species Pinus taeda. The sequence goes on from APFE030172122.1 coordinate 227,855, forward strand.
CTAGTCTAGGGGTTTAAGCGTTTATCCGTAGAGACTAAAGCTTCCCAAAACAAATTGGCAACTCCACTGGGGATCGATTATCCATCCTAGTAGCTAATCCACCTCCTTAGACACCTTGACATACTTTACTTGTTGTAATGTAGCCTTTTACATTGAATTTTGGTTAGAATTTGAGGTTAGATAACTCTTGAGTGGCCTCACAGGAATCAGTGCAAGCTAGCCTTAGAGACAGTGCGTTGCAATGCACCCTCCAGTTAAAGACAATTCATTGCAGTGTAGTTACTCCCTCTTTGGCTTGTGCTGACCTTCCTATGGTTAGATTTCCACCCTTGGAATTAAATGTTTGCCAAAATTTTTCTAATTTCTTGTTTGTTGATCGTAAATGGATGTCATGTCTCAAAAAATAGGTTTTCATCTCCTTAGCTGGCCCTACTTAGACTAGGACTGATAAATGTTTCTTATGTATTTACTTTGTCATTTTCAATCTATAGTAGAAAGTTAGTGTTTTGGTTGATTGATTTTTGTCAAAATAAAGTGTCGTAAAATCGTCTTTTCCTTCGAAATTTGAATTGTCGTAAAGTCTTCATTCATGAAAGATCGATTGATTGATGTGTGCATACGATTAGTCTTTTCATTAAAAGTGTCATACTTCCTCATTTCTTTGAAAACGAAAATGTCGTAAAGTCTTCCTTTCCTTGAAAAGAAATTGTCGCAAAATCGTTATTTTTAAGAAAAGAGTTTATTGATCGATTTTGCATTAGTTTTCCTTGTTGTTTGTTCACATTAAGGGAAATTGAAAAGAAATGCATGCATTTTGCATTATAGATATTATAGTTTGTGAATACTTGAAAGGAATAGACAGGGAAATTGCATTAGATGTGCTCTTTGTCAAAGATCTAATTTCTCTATCCCTACTAGCTAAGGATTTTCATTGTTAAATTGAATGGAAAGAATGTTTATCATATTAGTTGCATTTTAGGAATTGCAAACATACATCATGTAGTGAACCTTGAAAGGCAAATTCTAAAGAACATCAACTTAAAATTATCTGAATATGGAGCATTGTCACTTAACGAAAAACATTTAGAGGTCTAGGCTAGAGACGTATTCCGGTGTCGTTAAACAAAGCAGTTGTCCCTAACTTGTCTGCAATACATCCCAAGTTTGATACCTAATTCCACATACGTGAGTATATCGTAGCTCATCCAAGTACCTTAGGGTATATAAAGCAATGTTACAGTGCATAAAGTATATGGGAATGATCTCACTGTGCCGTTTTGCATTGGACAATGCTTATACGGATTGGGCCTCCATGAACTTTTGGGTATACATTAGAGGAAAAAACTAGGTTGCTATCCATCCTTAGGTAACCGAGTCGGCCGCCTTGTACACTGTGATACACTGAACACAACATTCGGGGAGATTGTCTGCCCATACTTCTTGGTTCGCAAGGAGGTATTATGCAATTCACAGTTGCTTGGAAAACCTTTTGCCTAGATTATCCCTCTTTTGTTTTGTTATGTTACTTTGATTAAAATAAAATTAATTGACTGTAGATAACATCCTCCACGCTCACTCCTTAGTTGATATTAGGTTGAAACATATGGTGACAAATCCAGAGTCCACTGATCAAGGAATTCCTTTTGATGGGAATCCTAGTCCTTTTCCTTCTTTCGAAAATATTGGTGCTCCATATATGATCCAAAATGGATCTTGAATTAAAAACTCTCTAAGCTAAGTCTTCATATATGTTAACTATTGGAAAACACTATCACATAGGAAAACATTAAAGGAATGGTGGAAAACAGAGTTAAATGAAGAATGAAATCTCGTTGCATCGAAGCCGTTGAAGTGGCCAGATCAACGGATTGCATTGAATTGATGATATTGCATCGGAGCGGGCCAGTGGAGTGTATCGGAGGCAGCCTTATGGGAATTGCGATCATGATCCAGTGAATTAACGTGGGCCATTGATCGAGTGTGCAGATGAATGACGGAGATAACGTTTATCGCATTGCAATTCCAAAGGGGAGGAATTAACCCGTAGGCCTGAAGACCATGCGATATGTGACTTATTGCATCGCAACACAACAAAGGGAAATGACCCAAAGACTACGCGATACGCACAGACCTGAAGGAGTTATGAAATAAAACAATGAAGGATTTGAGTTCTGTGGTAAGCGGTGTTTCGGGCGAACTTTAGGCGGTAAGTGGTATTGGAGAGGCTCCGGTTGATTCCATACACTAGCCGACACATAGCACACCACAGGAGAGAGAAAAACACATTTTTGGGCAAGTAATCTCCATGCACTAGGTTGCCCGAAATGGTTGTTAGTCGTTGGATTGGAAGATCATGGATCAACGATGGAGATTGAGTAGACTACTTGATGTTTTGGGTTGGATACGAACTATCAGATTGAAGGCAGATCAATAGTGGGCTTGCAACAACAATAAAAGGTGGACCTGAGAAAATTATACGGCAGACTTTATATCATTTGAAGTCCGGATTTAATGTTGCGGTTGGGTTTTTCATTGGTTTTGAATGTATTTCCGTGTATTGTTGTGTATGAATGAAAAGTGTATTTTCGGGGATTTTCACCTACACTGGTCCTTTCTGTTTGAAAAAAGGTGGCCACCATACCTTAGAGCATTTTGCAATGATTGTTTAACACTCAATTGGGATTTGAACGAACAGTGGCCGGAAGCCAAAGAGCCCAAGAAGGGGATTGAACTGACAACACCGATAGGCTTAAAAGCTATTTTATGGAAGCATAGAGGAGAGGGAAGCTGCTCAGAGACAGAGGGGAGATAGAGAGTCATAGAAACACATAGCTACAAATATTTGATCAGAGGCACTAAGAGGGAGAGTTTGTGCACTCTTTAGACTCAAGGTTTTCTAGTGAAATCCCTGTGTAATATCATTGTTGTTGTGTTATGGCTCTGATTGCTCACACTTGTAAAATCTGTTCTTGAAGACATAATATAGAGGTCAACACTGAAAGCTGGACCAGGAGATGTAGCCAGGAATTCTGGTGAACTCCTTTATTATTTGTTGTGTTGATGTGTGCGTTTATGATGTTTTATAATTGTTCATTGTATATATTATTCACAATCTTTTCGATCTGTTGCACTAAATAATATAGGAATTCCTACACATGAGTCTGTAATACCTTAATATTGATTTAAGATCTCATTTTCAGATCAAGTGGTATCAGAGCATTTGGTTTTGGTTTTGTTAAGGTTAGACAAGCTTGTGCTGGATTTTGAATGCTAACTAGATTAAAGCTCAGACTAGGAGAAGGAGAACTTGTTGAGGCTAATCTAGAGATTGGAAGAGTCTATTCTCAGAGGAGAATGGCAGAAGAAGCTGCATTGGGATCAGAATCTCAATTTATAGAGAGTTTTAAGGCACTCCAAGCCATGGTGGAAGATATGTATCTAGAATTTAAGAAGGGTCAAGGTGAAAGCACTTCAACACCTAAACCAGACAAAGGCACAGAGGAACCTTTTCTAGTTGCCCCTCCAGAAGGCAAAGGGAAAGGGGAAATACCTCCTCCACCATCTCCTCCATCATCACCTTCATCATCCTCATCATCTTCTAGCTCTTCTAAGAAAAAGAAGAAAACTTCCTTAATCAAATTAGATGTGAAGTTTGATTTGCCAATTTACGATGGAGAAATCAATGCAGAAAAGCTAGATAATTGGATAAGACAAATTGATGTATATTGCAGGGTACAGAACGTTGATTCAGAAAGGAAGAAGATTTAGCTGGCTAGCCTTCGACTTGGAGGAACTGCACTAGTATGGTGGGAAGGCAAGACGCAAGCTGATCTGCAAAAACATGGTAAAATAATTTCTACCTGGAATGAATTTGTTTCTGCTATCAAAAAGGAATTCTATCCTTTAGCTTACATGCAGTAGGCAATGATGAGTTGGCAAACTCTTCATCAGTTGAAGGGTCAAAGTGTACAGAGTTATACTCAGGAATTCAGAAAGAGAGCTTTAACTCTAGGCATATCATTAGATTCACCTAAGAATTTATTGAAGTATATAGGTGGTCTTCATAGCTATTTAAAGCATAATATTCTCATGTTTAATCCCACTAGCTTAGATGATGTATCAGTTCAAGCTACATATCTAGAAGCTAGAGGTAAGAATGTAAACCCGGAGATTGGGGGAATCATATAAATATTCTGTAAGAAAGAGTAAGGAAAAGAAGAAACTGAAATGGAAGGAGAGGAAAACAAACACTGTAAAGAAGGATAAACCTTCATGCACTCATTGCAAGAAAGAAGGACACGATGAGGCACACTTCTGCTTTTTGCATCCAGAACAGAGACCTAAGAAGTTTGGTGGAAAGAAGAAAAAGAATTTTGTTGCTATTCAATAGGACTTGGGATCAAATTCAGGCGATGAAACAATAATTACAACCATAGGAATTAAAGGTAAATATTCTGAAGCATCCACAATTAATTTTGCACAATCTGCTGATAATGAAAGTAATGAGAGGGAAAGGAATGAGCTTTTTCATATTAGAGTAATTTCCAAGCAAAACAAGATTGATACCTTATTTGGTAGTGGATCACAAGTAAATTTGATTTCTGAAACAATTGTAAAGAAGTTGGGATTACAAACCAAACCTCATGAGAAGCCATATCCATTAGGTTGGGTGTGTGATAAAACAAAGCTACAAGTAACGAGACAATGTAAACTTAGGTTTGCTATTGGATCAACATTTGTAGATGAGGTTGAGTTAGATATAGTTCAATTGGATATATGTGGTATTGTTTTTGGAAGTCCATACTTGTATGATAGGAAATCTATTTTTTATAGAGCTGAGAATAAGTATCAACTCACTAAAAGTGGAATAAAATACATTGTAAGAGCTCATAAACTCAAAGATAATTATTCTCTCATAAATTCAGGACAGATGAAAAGAATTGTGAATTCAAGTAAGCAGTTTTTACTAATGGTTGTAAAGGCAAAGGATCCTTAAAAATCCAATGCATTTGAAGGTTGTGATTCTAAATAGAAAGCTAATTTAGTTAAAGTTGTTTCAGAGTATGATGTTCTATTTCAAGAACCAAAAGGTTTGCCACCCAAGCAAGAAATAGTACATGATATTTGTTTGCAGCAAGATGCTCCATTACCTAACATTGGAATGTGCAGTTTGTCAGCTTTAGAGAATGAAGAGATAAAGAAGCAGGTACAGGACTTGCTCGATAAAGGGTTTATATGACCAAGCACATCATCATGTGGATCTCCAATCATGCTGGTGAGAAAGAAAGAGGGTTCGTGGAGAATGTGCATTGATTATAGAGCACTAAATAAAATAATGATCAAGAATCACTATCCTCTTCCTCGTATTGATGATTTATTACATCAATTAAAAGAAGCAGTTTAATTTTCTAAGATAGACTTGTGAAGTGGTTATCATCAGGTCAGAGTTGCAGAACAAGATGCATAGAAGACTGCTTTCAAGACAAAGCAAGGACTGTATGAATGGTTGGCTATGCCTTTTGGCTTAACTAATGCTCCTGCTACATTTATGAGAGTTATGAATGATGTAATCAAACCATTTATTGATGACTTTGTAATTGTTTATTTAGATGACATTCTTGTTTTTAGTAAGACATGGGAAGACCATGTAAATCATATAAAGTAAACTTTAGATGTTTTAAAAAGAGAAAATCTCTATGTAAAACTGTCAAAATGTGAATTTGGCAGAACATATTTAAATTATTTGGGTTATATTGTAGGGGGTGGTGAATTGAAGATACATCCCTCTAAGGTTGAAGTCATTGTGAACTATCCTAAACCCAAATCTTCTATAGAGGTTAGGAGTTTCCTAGGGGCAGCACAATACTGGAGAAAGTTTATTGCTAACTTTTCTTTGATTGTAGCTCCACTACATGCTTTAACGGGATTGAAATAGGTGTTCCAGTGGGGAGGAAAATAGCAGAAAACCTTCGACACATTAAAATATAAAATCAGTACAACACTAGTACTAGCACTGCTAGATTTTCAACATCCATTTGAGATTGAGACAGATGCCAGTGACTATGCCATGGGAGCAATGTTGATGCAACACGAAAAACCCATATGCTATCATTCTAAGACATTTACTTATGCAGTAGTTAATTATCCCACATATGATAAAGAATTGTATGCATTAGTACAAAGTGTGAAAAAGTGGACATACCTAATGGGTAAAGAATCAATCATACATACAGATCATCAACCACTTCAATATTTGCACTCACAAACTAAATTGCAGCGATCAAGACATTATAGATGGATGGGCTTTCTACAACAATTTCATCTTGTCATCAAGTATAAGAAGGGTATAAACAATAATTTTACAGACATGTTATCAAGACCAATCATAAATGCATCTACTATACTTAAGAATAACTCATTGATGCATGAAATCTACATTGAACAATATGCTCAAGATGTAGATTTTAAAGATGTATATGCAACTTTAAGTCATGGCAAGCAAGTAGAAGAATTGGATTATTATGTAAAGGACCAACTCTTATATCATTTGCGAAAGTTATGCATTCCACAAACTGAAAGAGTTAACATAATCCGAGAAGCACATACTTCGCTTATATTAGGTCATTTTGGTGTAAGAAAAACAGTTGCACAATTGCAAAGGTTCTACTATTGGCCGAGAATACATGAGATAGTTTCTAGATATATCAAAGGGTGTACTATGTGTGCTACAAGCAAGCCCAGTAATATAAAATTAGGCTTGTACACTCCACTTCCAATTCCTTCTCGTCCTTGGGAAAGTGTTTCCATGAATTCTATTGCGGGATTGCCAAAATCTAGGAAAGGTCATGATTATTTGTATGTTGCTTCCGATAGGTTCAGTAAAATGTGTATTTTGATACCTTGTAACAAGCAGGTTACAGCTGAACAAATAGAAAAGTTGTTCTTTCAGAATGTATGGGTTCATTTTGGTTTACCCACTTCTATTATATCTAATCGAGATTCTTGATTTATTGGGAAGTTTTGGTCAAGTTTATGGGAGTTGATGGACACCAGGTTGAAGAAGAGCACAACATTTCATCCACAAATAGATGGTCAGATAGAGGTGGTCAACAGGATAGTGATCTAGTTTCTCAGAGGCTATTGTTGCAAGCATCCCAAGCTTTGGGATGAGCATTTGTGTTATGTGCAACATGCTTACAACAGTGCCAAGCACTCTTCTACTCATAGATCTCCTTTTGAGACTTGTTTTGGTTTTATACCAAAGTCTCCCTTAGATTTTGTCTTTCCTAAAGACATAGCAGTTGATGGACACAGTGATGTGGACAAAGCAACCAAGTTCATTGAACAAATCCAAGAAATTCACTAGGCAGTACTGGAACAGTTGGAAAGAAGTCAAGCCAAGTACAAGGCAAGACATGACAAGCATCGAGTTGAGCATAGTTTCCAAGTTGGTTATCAAGTTTGGTTGTACATCAATAAAGACAGAATGCAAGGTGAAGGTAAGAAGATAAAACCAATAAGGTATGGACCTTTCAAGATACTTGATAAAATTGGTGAAAATGTTTTTCGCCTTGATTTACCAACTTATATGCAGATCTATTTAGTCGTTAATGTAGAAAACTTGAGATTGCATGAACCATCAATGATTGAAGATCCTGAAGAGCAAAGTCAGTTGCCTTCTATTGAGGATCTGTTGCCTGACTATCTCAATGAGTTACAGGAAGACACATTTCTAGACAGGAAGGTGAGAACTATGCATTGAGGGGATGTTGAGTAGGGTTCAAAGGTTCAAATCCAAGCTGTATCCTCACTTTATCGATGCCTAAAAACCAACTTTTGGTGGTCCAAAAGCTTTTCAGTGGGAAGGCGTGATCCAAAATGGATCTTGAATAAAAGACTCTCTAAGTCTAAGTCTTCATCTATGTTAACTATCAGAAAACACTATCACACAGGAAAACATTGAAGGAATGGCGGAAAATAGAGTTAAACAAAGAATGTAGTCTCGTTGCACTAGAGCCATCGGATCGGCCAGATCAACAGACTAGATTGAATTGGCGATATCGCATCGGAACAGGCCAGCAGAGTGTATTAGAGGTAGCGTTATGGAAATTGTGATCGCGATCCAACGACTTAACATGGATCGTTGATTGAATGCGTAGATCAATGGTGGAGATAACGTTTATCGCATCACAAATTCCAAAGGGGAGGACTTAACCCGCAAGCCCGAATACCATGTGTTATGCGACTTATCGCATCGCAACACAACAAAGGGAAATGACCTGAATACTACGCGATACGCACGGACTTGAAGGAGTTATGAAATAAAACAGCAAAGGATTTGAGTTTCGTGGTAAGCGATATTTCGGGCGGACTTTAGGCGGTAAGTGGTATTGAAGAGGCTCCGCTAGATTCCATACACTGGCCAACATGTAGCATGCTGCAGGAGAGAGAAAACCACTTTTTCGAGCGAGTAATCTCCGTGCATGTAGGCCTCCCGAAATGGTTGTCAGCTGTTGGATTGGAAGATCGTGGATCAATGGTGGAGATCGAGCGAACTATTTCATGTTTCGGGTTGGATACGAACCAGCAGATTGAAGGCAAATAAACGGTGAGCTTGCAACAACAATAAAAGGAAAACCTGAGAGGATTATAGGGTAGACTTTATATCATTTGAAGTCCAGCTTTAATGTTGTGGTTGGGTTTTTCATTGGTTTTCAATGTATTTCCGTATGAATGAAAAGTGTATTTTCGAGGATTTTCACCCGCGCTGGTCCTTTCCGTTTGAAAACAGGTGGCCACCATACCTTAGAGTGTTTTGCGATGATTGTTTAACATTCAACAGGGATTTGAATGAACAACGGCTGGGAGCCAAAGAGCCCAAAAAGGGGATTGAACCGACAATGTTGATAGGCTTAAAAGCCATTCTATGGTAGCACAAAGAAGAGGGTAATTGCTCAAAGACAGAGGGGAGACAGAGAGTCAGAGAAACACATAGCTACGAATGGTTAATCAGAGGCACTAAGGGGGAGAGTTTGTGGACTCTTTAGACTCGAGGTTTTCAAGTGAAATGCCTGTGTAATATCACTATTGTTGTGTTATGGCTCTGATTGAGCTCACACCTATAAACTTTGTTCTTGAAGACATAATATAGAGGTCGACACTGAAAACTAGACTAGGAGACGTAGCCAAGAAGTCTGGTGAATTCCTTGATTATTTGTTGTGTTGATGTGTGTGTTTATTATGTTTTATAATTGTTCATTGTCTATATTATTTGCAATATTTTTTATCTGTCACGCTAAATAATATAGAAATTCCTGCACATGAGTCTATAATACCTTAATATTGATTTAATATCTCATTTTTAGATCAATATATGGCTACATTGTACCTTCCAGGATTTACCATTGGCTTGCCAGTATGGTTGTTTTCAACCTCCTTGGTTCAAAATGTTGTGATTTCTCCACAATCGAGTACACCTCCAACTGGACGAAATCAACCTCCAGTTGATCCTAAAGTTGACCCTTTGCCTTCTTCCTCGGTTGTTTCTTCCTCCCCTTCTTCCTCTTCGCCTGGTGAAAGTATTGGTGCTAGTAACTAGGTGGCTAAGAAGAAGAAGAAGCAAATTCAGCAGAGGGGCAACCAAGGAACCATTGCTTTGAGTGCAACATATGATGAGAAACTACCTGTAAAGCCTCACAAAGTTTGATATCCATGTAAACTTTGTGCGGGAGACCATCTTCTTCGAAATTGTCCTGATATTCCTCAGATCTTAGAAGAATGGTCTTCCCGTTCACATCTTCCTGTGTCACCAACTCCTCGAGATCATGTTGGTGAGATACCATCAACTAGTGGTAGTAAAGTTCAAGGAAATAAGGGTAAAGTTAATTTTCCTTGTAGGTTATGTGAAGGGAATCATCCCATTTAGTCCCTATCTGGATGATGCCAAAAGAGTGTTGGATAACCGTCCGACTTCACCATAGCGACTTCCATTTGGTTACAGGAAACTGTCCCTAAATCCTTCACTAGTTTATGAATTGACTGACCAAAATCAATGTTCGGTCAAAACCACTCTCTCTGAAAGTGAATCCTATGAGTCTATACCCGACCCAAATCAACAGGTCGAGGTAGCAACTAACCCGATTTCACCTTCAGCTAATCGTGCCTTTCCCAAAGAGAGTGAATATGATACCACCCAGGTTCTTTTTGTTTCTTCAAGTTATAATGAGCTTGGAAGCATTTATCCTATTCCATCAAGACAAGAGGAAAATCCTCCAGTTCTCGTAACTCAAGGGGTTAATTCTTCCGTTTCTACAGTACCTCCTCCAATTAGTCTAGTCACTTCCTTTGATTGGAATCGACTGGAAGGATTCTGTCTTCCTTCTTATGTGCCTTTCCAAATCATAGTACAGGTTTGTAATATGATTGTATCGGGAACTGTTATAGATGAAGGTGCATCCATGAGTATGCTTTCCTCATCTGCTTGGCAAGCACTTAGTTCACCACCACTTGTGCCTGTTAACCAGAATCTGTTGGCTTTTAACAAAGGAACCAGTCAACCATTAGCGATCCTCCCTCAATTACCTATTACTTTGTGGAAAAATCATTTATTTGAACATGATGGTAATCCCAGGCCCTTTAGATTACAACTTACTTCTGGGGTGCGACTATGTTTATGACATGGGAGCTATTGTTTCAACACTCTTTCGAGCGATTTGTTTCCCACATGAAGGAAGAATTGTCACCATTGACTAGCTTTTATTTCCCAGTCCAAATATGGCTCCCAGTCAACCACCTTCCCTAAATGGTCCTTTTGTGCCAATGGTATCATCCCTGCCACCGGTTAATTATGTGGCAACCCGTTCCATACCTACATCAACTGATGATCAATTCAGTGATGTTGTACATCATGTATTGGGGGCATTGGAACCAGATCTCTCCTTCATGACCACTTACGAGTTGTGATCGAAAGTATGAGGATAGTTCTTTTATTGTGTCAACCTCGTTAAAAAATGAAACAGATCCGAGGATAGTTCCTTGTCTTGTGTCAACCTCATTAAAAAATGAAACAAGGAGTATGAGGATAGTTATTTTACTGTGTCAACCTCGTTAAAAAATGAAACAGGTCCATGAGGATAGTTCCTGGTCTTATGTCAACCTCGTTAAAAATTGAAATAAGGCTCTATGAGGATAATTCCTTGTCTTGTGTCAACCTTGTTAAAAAATGAAACCAAGGAGTATGAGGATAGTTCCTAGTCTTGTGTCAACCTCGTTAAAAAATGAAACAAGGGTCTATGAGGATAGTTATTTTACTGTGTCAACCTCATTAAAAAATGAAATAGCTCCCGTGAGGATATTTATTTGTCTTGTGTCAACCTCGTTATAAAATGAAACAAAGGGTATGAGGATAGTTCCTTGTCTTGTGTCAACCTCGTTAAAAAATGAAACCAAGGATATGAGGATAGTTCATGGTCTTGTGTCAACCTCGTTAAAAAATGAAACTAAGGGTATGAGAAGAGTTCCTTGTCTTGTGTCAGGCTCATTGAAAAATGAAACAAGGACCCCTGGAGCAAAGTTCCAATTCGAGTCTTTGGTTAGATCTCATAAAATCCCAGTCGAGTCTTTGATTAGATCTCGTAAAATTCCTTCCCTCAATGAGTTCATGAGAAAAAATAAAATTATCATGATATATGTATTGTAATTGATGCAGGTCACCTTCCGCTTCAAAACCTCCTCTCCACATGATAAATCATTTCACTCAACATACATATTTATGACTCCAGGCTTTAGGGGAAAATTGTTACAGACTTATTTGGGCACATCAACCCCAACTTACAGATCAATACTATTAGGGCCCATCAAACCCTAATTCAGTTGTTACATGCCCTAAATGAAGTCAACCATTAGAATGCCTCCTTCCTAAGAGATTCCATGATGAAATCATCCAAAAAATGCCTCTATGAAGATCAGCACAGGCAGGCCTTCATCAGGGTGCACTGCAGTGTAGACCAGTACACTGCCTGGGTGCTATGCAGCGCCCTCTTTGGCCTGTGCTGGGCAAGTTTGAGTGAAATTTCATTGGGGTTTGGGAATATTCTTATCCATTGGATGCATCTAGAAGCTTCCCATGTTTATCTACTCCTTTGAGCTCAAGGATGAGGCACGGAGTTAAGTAACATCAATCCCTTTATCCCTTCCTCCATGGAACTAAATTCTAAGTTTGGGGGGGAATTCATTATCACCATTTATGGCACAACTTCCTTCATTCACCTATAAAAAGACCACTCATCTAAGTGATCAGGGGCTAGAAATCATTGAATTATAGGGAGATACTATTAGTATGAGACTTGAGTTGGTTTCAAGTATTGTAATGATGTCAAAATGTCTTGCTTGTTATGAGGAGAGGATGGGATTGAACTAGAGGAGTGATACTGAATCAAACAAATTGTTGAAATTGGCAACTAGGGCCAAACTCCATGTGGATCATCTTATTCATGGCTGATAATATTTTTATTAGATTCCTCTCATCGAGAGGTGTATGATTGATCTAAAGATCATCCGATTCTGATAAGTATTTATGGAGATATGAATTTATTTTGATTATGGAATAATTATCAAGTCAACCAGCAGCTCATGTGGGCTCAGAAGCCCAACAATCACATCTATTCAATCATAAATAGTTGTGTATAAATACAAGAGGTCTTTTCCTATTTGGACTCACTCAACTCATCACATCTCTCTCTCTCTCCTGCACAGAAAAGAGGCTCTTCTCGTACTGCACAGAAAAGAGGCTCTTCTCGTACTGCACAGAAAAAGACTCTTCTCTCACACGTGTGGAAGGAAGGTGCATAATTAGGGCTGAAACTGCAGATCAGAAGTTTGACAAGCGTTGACCATTAGACTCCCTCCTCAAAACTGTGTTGTAGGTGAATCTTGATCTCTTCTGAAGGCTACATTTTTTGGTGAAGGAATCAAGCCCATCCGATGGTCAGTTTGCAAGATATTGTCTGCCCTAGTTTGGTTGATCTAGGGTTTGTTGCTACTAATGTAAATCAAGTTTATGTACTATTTCTCTCTACTAAATTATTGAAGATAAAGGAAGATTTGATCAAAGGGTTTCCCCACATTAGGGTTTGTCCCTGGCTAGCCGCCACATCTTGTGTCTCTTGTCTTAGCTTGTTTTCTGTCGATCGTTTAATGTTCTATCTACATGTAACTTTATTTACATGTGATTGCTAATATGTGGATAGTAATAAGAAAGATAAGTAAACTGTTGTAAGCATAGAACATACCATAACTTAACATGGTATCATAGCTGAGGTGAAGACAAAGCCCGAACAAGAGCAAGAGAAATCACTGAAGAGAAGATTGGCAAGGCTATCCTAAAAGAACTATGGGTCCTCAACACTCTTCCCCATCGAAGACAAGCTCCGTGAGAAAGTTGACTATCACAGATGGAAGATGCCTATTGATCTAACCTTAGAAGATCAAGGAGTGTTGGACCATGTGAGAGACAATATTGTTGAGCCTCCATCAAATGCACCTGCTGCTACCAGGAACAAATGGAAAATCGGTGAAGACAAATCAAAGAAGATCATCTGGGACTCTATTGATAAGCACTTGGTGGCCTACATCTCTGACCTGAACACCTCCAAGGAAATCTACGATAGACTGGTGAGTTTATTTAAAATTAATGATGCAAATCAAGTCTTGTTTCTTAGAAATAAGCTAAAGGAAATTAAGAAGGGAAAAGATGAGAGTATTCAAGCATACTTCTTAAGAATCACTGAGATCAGGAACGATCTCCTATCTATTGGGGAGACTATTACTAATAGGGAAATGGTACTCATGACTCTTGGAGGATTACCATCTGAATGGTACGTGTTCAGGACTACTCTTTTGAACAGTAATGTAATCCATGGTTTTGAGGAATTAATGGCTAGATTCATTCAAGAAGAAACAAGGGTAGAAGAGAAAGAAATGCCCATGCCTAAAGGTCATCCTGCTGCCTTTTCTTCTCATGCTAAGAAAAGAAAAAATTACGAGATTAAATAAAAAAGAAAGGCTAGACCTAAGGGTAGAAGAAAAGGATGATGTTGCATTTGCAATAAAGTAGGTCACTATGCAAGGGAGTGCATTGATAGAAGGGACTCACACCGGGACAATGATCAAAATCCCTCCCATGGAAATCAAAGGAATGGCAAATTTAATAGCAAAGGTAAAAAGAGTGCTGGAAATCAAGGAAGAGAACAACCATTCAAGAAGGCTAGAAATTCCAGGGATGAATCCAACATTGTTGAAAATAAGCAGGATGAATATTATCTACCAGCGGCTCTATCTACCTCTGCTCCTTTGCACTCAATGGGAATTTGGCTCATTGATAGTGGTGCCTCAAGGCACTTCACTGGTTACAAAGAAGTTCTCCATAATTTGATAGAGAAAGAAACTAACCTGGAAATTGTCCTTGGAGATAATTTGAAATATCCCATGAAAGGTGTAGGCAATGTCTCTCTTAAATTGAATCAAGGTAATACGATCCACTTATAGGATGTATTATATGTACTTGACCTCAAAAAGAACCTGGTGTCCATCTCGGCAATGGAAGACAAAGGCTACAAGGTGACCTTCAATAATGGAAAGGTACATATATGGAAAAATAATGTTAAAGGTGCCTTCACTCTTGGGTTTGGAGTTGAATCATTATATCAGGTTGGTGGAAGTATTCTAGGTGTCATTCTTGTGACACATCTCTTCAGTCTAAACTTTGGCATCAGAGGTTTTCCCACCTTCATTATAAAACTCTACCCGATGTAAGACAAATGGTAACATGGATGCCCGAATTCAAAGTAGAGAAAGAAGGTGTATGTCTGGGATGTGCCGAAGGAAAGCTCAAAAGGGGACCATTCCCCTCAAGCCAAAGCAAGACCTCTGATATATTACAACTGGTTCACTTAGACATATCTGGTATGATGCCTGTGAACTCCTTGGGAGGATATTTATATTACCTTACTTTTATAGATGAATGTTCTTGAAAAACTTGGATATAATTCTTGAAGAAGAAGGATGAAGTGTTCTCTTGGTTTCGACACTTCAAAGCCTTGATCGAGAATCAAACCGAAAAGAAGATCAAGATCTTAAGGACTGATAATGGGACTGAATATGAATCTAACGAGTTTCATGACTTTTGTAAAGAGGCTGGCATCAAGAGGGAAACTACTACACCATATACTCCTGAACAAAATGGTGTGGTAGAAAGGAAGAACTGTACGATTATGGAAGCTGTCCATGCCATGCTCCATGATCAAAGACTTCCAAAATTTCTATGGACCAAAGCTGCAAACGCCATAGTATATGTACAAAACAAATGCCCTCATCAAGCATTGGGTTCCAAGACTCCTGAAGAAATGTTCACCGGTAAGAAACCTAACATATCTCATTTTAGAATTTTTGGAAGCCCTGCATATTTTCATGTGCCGAAAGAGAAAAGGAATAAATTGGGTGCATCTGGAAAGAAAGGAATCTTCATGGGCTATGGTGAAATTACTAAGGGCTATAGAATCTATGTAGCTGGTCAAAGGGAAGTCATGATTAGTCATGATGTCACCTTTGACGAAGATATAGCCCTCAACAAGGTGGACAATCTTCCGACTTTGAGGAGCTCTCAAGAAGCTGACACCAGGGAACCAAAAGAAAAGGATGATGAAACAATGCCTGATGTGGAAGAACCCATGGATCCTATTGATCCACCTAAGCCTTCCTCTTCTAGGAAGAGGCCCTCTTGGATTAGGGGGCTACTCGATGATGTTGAAGGACACACTGCACCCCGAGGAACCTTCCATGAAAGTAAGAAACCCAACAAGTATCAGGGATATCTGACCATCATGAGTATAATCATACAAAATGAGCCTTCATCATTCTTAGATGCTGTCAAGCGTCAAGTATGGAAGGATGCTATGACCAAAGAATATGAGTCTATTATGAATAATGATGTCTGGGAGGTAGTTCCCAGACCCCAGGACAAGACAGTTGTCACTTCTAAATGGCTTTACAAGATAAAGCATGCAGCAGATGGAAGTACGGAAACTTATAAGGCTCATTTTGTCACTCGTGCCTTCTCCTAGAAGGAAGGTATAGACTATGACGAGATATTTGCACCTGTTTCCAGATATACCACCATCTGCTTGATCATAGCCCTTGCAGCTTCACAAGGATGGAACCTACATCAAATGGATGTCAAGACCACGTTCTTGCATGGTTTGATCAAAGAAGAGGTCTACATGGAGCAACCTGAAGGATTTGAGATTTATGATCGAAAATCTCATGTATGCAGGTTGAAGAAGGCTCTCTATGGGCTAAAGCACTGAGCATGGTATGAGAAGATTGACAGCTACTTGATGAAGCTGGGATTCACTAGGAGTGAAGTCGACCCTAACCTCTACTTTAAGATTGAAGATGAAAAACCTCTCATACTAGTGTTGTATGTGGATGACCTCTTCCTAACAGGTGCAAACCCTCTCATTCACAAATGTAAGAGGGAGTTGGCTTCTGAATTTGAAATGAAGGACCTAGGACTGATGCACTATTTCCTAGGACTTGAAGTCTGGCAGAATCCAAGGGAAATTTCCTATCTCATGGAAAATATGTGGTGGATATATTGGAAAGATTCGGTATGGTAGATTGCAAGCTTGTAACTACCTCGATGGAGCTTGAATTCAAGAAGTTAAGCGGTAGTGCTACTGGACCTATTTTATGAAATGCTATCGAGTATCGACAACTCATCGAAGCATTAATGTTCTTAGTGAACTCCTGTCCAGATATATGCTTTGCAGTCAATAGATTAAGTCAACATATGGTTGAACCTCATCACATACATTGGATTGGTGCTAAGAATATGTTAAGATATCTTCGTGGCACAATTACATATGGGCTAAGATACACTATCGAGGATGTGAGAATAGTTGGATACACTGATGTTGATTGGGAATGCAGTGTGGTGGATCGTAAGAGCACTTCGGGGTGTTGTTTCTCCTTGGGATCTACTTTCATATCCTGGAAGAGTAGGAAGCAGAAGTTGGTAGCTTTGAGCACCACCGAGGCAAAGTATATTGCTGCTAGCATGGCCTCCTGTGAGGTAGTCTAGTTGCGAAAGCTCTTAAGTGAGCTGTTTGGATTTACACTGGATACCATCATGATCCTATGTGACAACCAGAGTGGGATTTGTTTGTCAGAGAATCCCATATTTCATGATTGCTCCAAGCATATCGATATCAGGTACCACTATATTTGAGATATGGTGCAACGGGGAGCTAGAAGGCTCCAACATATCGATACAGATGAACAGGTTGCCGACATTCTGATAAAGGCCCTAGGAAAGGTCAAATTTTTTACTTTCCGGGAATGACTTGGTGTCATTCAGAAACCCTATGATGAGGGTCCTTTATGATGTATGGAGCTCTTGTAGCTCTGGGGGGGTGTAGGTACTTCTTGGAGCGACATATGACCACAAGGTAAAAGAATCAAAACTTTCCATGTAACACCCCGTGGCAACTATGTAGCAGGATGATTAGTTCCCCTGTGAGGTCTGGATGATGTGTTCTCCATGTGATTATGTAGTAGGATGATTAGTTATCTCGTGAGGTCTAGATGATGTGTTCTCCATGACGATTATGTAGCAGGATGATTAGTTCTCCTGTGAGGTCTGGATGAAGTGTTCTCCATGACAATTGTGTAGCAGGATGATTAGTTTTCCTGTCGAGGCATCCTACCCATGCAGTCTGGGACTCATGGGAAGTACCTCTCATCCGATCAATGAGTAAGGAAATGAGGATAGGGACCATAGTAGTACCGATGGACACATCGTTGTATCTACTGTACTCCTTGTGCTAGGATGACATTCATTGATCTGGGATCAATGATACTAATCTGGGACCAGTGCTAAGAGTTGTACCCACTATGACACTCACTTCGAGTCGGTTGAGGACTAGTCTGGGACCAGTGGTACACACTCTGAGACTGACTTTAAGTCAGTGGAGGATGATACTGGTCTGGGACCAGTGGTAGGAGTTGTACCCACTATGACACCGACTTCAGGTCGGTTGAGGACTGGTCTGGGACCAGTGGTACACACTCTAAGACAGACTTTGAGTCAGTATGATACATCCTCAATCATTTCTTCTTCTTCATAATTCGAACAAAGCAGAGAAGAGCATAAAAGATCAAAGTAGAGCAGATCAGAATAAGGCATAACAAAACAGAGCAGAGCAGGCAGGATAAAGCAGAGCAGAGCATGGGTCAAGTTGTACAGGGCAGTGCATTTGATGGATGAATAGTAACAACCGACAGATGAATTGCTGATGGAGTTCTCCCTAGTTGAGAGGGAGCGTTAAAACTGGAAACTAGGGCCAAACTCCATGTGGGCCATCTTATTCATGGCTGATAATATTTTTATTAGATTTCTCTCGTTGAGAGGTGTAGGATTGATCTAAAGATCATCTGATTTCGATAAGTATTTATGGAGATATAAATTTATTTTGATTATGGAATAATTATCAAGCCGACTAGCAACTCATGTAGGCTCAGAAGCCCAACAGTCGCATCTATTCAATCATCAATAGTTGTGTATAAATACAGGAGGTCTTTTCCTAATTTGGACTCACTCAACTCATCACATCTCTCTCTCTCTCCTGCGCAAAAAAGAGGCTCTTCTACTACTATGCAGAAAGAGACTCTTCTCTCACACGTGTGGACGGAAGGTACAAAATTTAAGGCTACAACTATAGATCAGAAGTTTGACTAGTGTTGACCATCAGACTCCCTCCTCAAAACTGCGATGTAGGTGAATCTGGATCTCCTCTAAAGGCCGCACTTTTTTGGTGAAGAAATCAAGCCGATCTGACGGTTGGTTTGCAAGATATTGTTTGCCTAGTTTGGCTGATCTAGGGTTTGTTGCTGCTGATGTAAATCAGGTTTATGTACTATTTCTCTCTGCTGAATTATTGAAGATAAAGGAATATCTGATCAAAGAGTTTCCCCACATTGGGGCTTGTCCCTTGCTAGCCGCCACATCTTGTATCTCTTGTCTTGGCTTGTTTTCTGTCGATTGTTTAATGTTCTATCTGCACTTTACTTTATGTACATGTGATTGCTAATATGTGGACAATAATAAGATAGATAAGTAAACTGCTATAAGCATAGAAAATATCATAACTTAACACAAATTGGGTTGCAACTCTTCCTTTTACTAATAAAGTGTTCAAGGCTTTTTCCATATGTTTGTATTGTCCATTGATGCTTTCATATGTGTATTATGAACTTGATTCATTCTATGTTTAATCAATAGATCATTATCATATGCTTTGATCAGTTCTTTTCTTCTGTCTGTGTGCAGGTACTTTTCAAGCGGATTAAGTACTGAAAGGAGCGACAAAATTGGTCAAGGGAGATAAGGAGTAAGAAAAAGCTACAGGTAGGCTTCTTTACTGTCTTATTTTTTCTATTGGTTATATAAAAGGTAGAGAATGCTTTGCACTATTGTTATAGACTTAGCTACTAGTCTAAGGGTTTAAGCGTTTATCCGTAGACACTAAAATTTCCCAAAACAGGTTGTGACCTATGATACTTTTGACAATTGACCACAAACTTTGACTGTTGACTGCAGGCTTGGAAACTCTAACTTGAATCAAATCTCTCTATTGGGCTCATCTCTAGGATATTGTTTGGTTGGTTTTGTTGGATAGTCTTATGATTGGTGAATTGGAACATGTACTCTCTCTTTGCTGAACATTTTATAACAATCTAATAAGAATAAGAATTTGAAAGGGTTTTCCCCATTGTGGGGTTTCCCCTTGGTATTTAACCAAATCCATGTGTCTCTTATTGCTCTTTATTTTCTTCTATTGTCTATTGGATTAATTTCCTATCTACAATTTCTCTTTATAATTGGAAGAAAAAAATAGTGTAGAAATATTGTAATTAAATAAAAGAATTAGGTTAAAGTTATTGTAACAACATGAAACAACGAAAAATTAACATGGTATTAGAGATAAGGTGAATACAAGCTCAATGAGACAAGAGAAATCATTCTTGAAAGAATCTAGAGAAGCCTATTTGATTTGGTCAAGTTGTCTACCTCTTACTTAAAGGATAATGAGAAGTTGGGTGACTCATCTAACTTTACTACTTGGAAAATAAGGTTGGAAGGTATATTATATGAAAACGATGTTTTTAAATATGTGTAATGAAAGGTGCTTGAGCCTCCAGTGAATGCTTCTACTGCTATCAAGTCTAGGTACAATAAATGTGACCTCAAAGATAAGAAAATTCTAATTAATCGTTTGCAATATCATTTACTTGTTTATGTTGGTAATTTGAAGAGTTCTAAAGACATTTATGGTAAGTTTGATGGGAGGTATTAATTCAACAATTTTAATCATATCCTCTCCTAGAAGAATAAGCTCAAAGAATTGAAAATGAATAAATGAGAATCTTTGCAATCCTATATCATGAGGGTATCTCAACGAAGTAATAAATTGTAGGCTACTGGTGAGACTATATATGATAGAGAATTGGTGATGATCACTCTTCAAGGTCTTACTCCTATTTGGGAAACCTTCATTACTATTATAAGAAACAACAATATACTTTTGACATTTGATGAGCTCGTTGGACAATGCACTCAAGAGGAAACCATGATGATTTCCCAAGGAAGGATTCAAAAACATGAAAAAGGATAGCCCTTTGCATTTGTTACTCAAGAAAAGAGGAAGAAAGGTAAAAGGATACCACCCAATTCAAGAAATTCTTCTCCCGAATCCAAGGAATATAGGAGAATATTGAGTAAATATAGGCCTCAAGTTGAATGCTTCAACTTCCACAAGTATGGTCACTATGCCCTGGACTATTCGAGAAAGAGAGATGATCCAAGATCCAACCAAGGCTACAACAACATGTACAATTATAGGAGAATAATTTATGATAGAAGAAAAATGGATGATAGAAGGATAAGAGATAATATGAATGACTATGAAGAAGGACACCGTCCTAAAAAAAGAACAAGAAATTCCAAATATGAAAACAATGTGACTGCTAGTCAATATGTATATTCTTATTTCTACTCTTTCTATTTCTTCCCCTCTAGATTCGTATGATAGTTGATTAGTAGATAGTGGGGCTTTTGGACATTTCTCTAGGTACAAGAAAGTCCTCTCTAATTTGGTTGAGAGGGAGACAAGTTCGATAATCATTCTTGGAGATAACTCTACTCATCCTATGAAGGGTTTTGGTTCTGTCAAATTTCATTTGGACTCTAGTGAATCCATTCCTCTTCATGATGTGATGTACGTTCTAGTTTTAAAGAAGAAATTTGTATCCATTTATGATTTGGAATACAAGGGTATGAGAGTAGCATTCATAAAAGGAAAAGTCCTCACTTGGCCTATGGAGTATCGCATGAGAGATGCTTTCAAATTGGGATCTAGAGTTGAAGGACTCTATAGAGTTAATGAAAGACCACTTCTAACAATGGTCCATGACATTAGTCAAAAAAGCGATCTATCGCACTGAAGGTTAGCACATATACATTATGAAGGCCCACTGAAATTGAAGAAGTTAGTCTTTGGAATGCTTGATGTTCAAGTCAGTCATGATGGAGTTTGTTCAGGGCGTGCCATTGGAAATAAGACAATGGGACCATTCCCCACTAGCAAGAACAAGACCGATGATATTCTTCAACCCATTCATTATGACCTATGTGGACCCATGCTTGTGCACTTTATTGATGGACATCTCTACTACATAATCTTCATTGATGAATTCTTCAGGAAGACATGGATATTCTACTTAAAGAACAAGGATGATGACTTTGATATGTTCAAGGACTTCAAGGTGTTGATATAAAATAAAACAAGGAAGAAGATTAAAGCCTTTTGATCCAACAATGGTGGAGAGTACATTTCAAATGAGTTCGTTGAATTTTTCAAGAAGGATGCAATCCATAAGGAAACTAGTGTACCTCACAACATGTTGACAATGCTAAACCTTCCAACATGTCAAGGGGATATCCGCGGTAAGAAGTCCCAGTAAGACCTCAAACCATTAGGTGTAGGAGTCCCAGCAGTGGGTTGTAAGGTAATTCCTTGACTACGGTGTAGCACGGAGGCAAGTAAGATAACTCTATCAGTAGCAAGGGTGTGACTGATGCAGAGAGTCAAGGAATGTGTACAAGAGGTTCCAACACTTCGAAGGGAGAGGAAGGTGAAGGTGAGTTCTAGGTTGAAAGGGATCAATCCCAACTCGGCTAGGAACACACCACACAAAGTACATGCACAGCTTCCGGTGGAGCAATCCACTCAGATGCGACATTCACAACATACAAGGTAAGATAACACGAATAACACTCATGGATCAGTCTTAGATGAGTGTGACAGTTGATATAGCAAGGTTCATGAGAAAGGTCTGTCTGATGTTCAACAAAGATGTCAACATGGACAGTGACAACATTGTCAACATATGCAACACATTAACAATAAGATTCATATAATTGCATGTGAATCAATTCATACACAAGTATGTAAGTTAAATGACACATATCATTAAAGCAACCAAAGCAATCCAACTACAATAACAACATATGCATGAAAGTGTGTTGTCTCTTATTATATAAGGAAGTGTAAGTTACAATCATATAATACATCCATGTAAACCTGCTAGCCCCAACAGTGGAACGTTACAGCCACATCCACTTGCTCCTTTAAAGAGATGTACTAGCTTCGTGCAGTGGAGAAGCCAAGGCACGTTACAATACTTTCAAGCCTTCGTCAAAATAGTCTTAGTAGAAGCTTGGCTGACCAAAAGCCTATACAATGAGTTATAAGGGACTATTTATAGCAAAGGGTGGGGTGACACTTGACATTCCCCTTTGTGACAGTTCAACTACCCTCATGACTCTTCACTTACTATACAATTGTTACATCCAACGATTGATACTTGACTTACACTTGACATGACTCAACATCACAATGCACATGTACTCATGTGAGACAACATGGCTTGAGCAAGCCTTGCAAGACATCACTGACACTTGGTCCGATGTGATGAGACCAACTCTTTGACATGCTTGTGATGGGGAAAGTGGTGAGATGATGCCAAACTTGGTCATCTGTGATGGTGTACATGCACCTCATGGTGACATCTTTTTAAAGTGAACTCTTTCCTCTGTTGCAACTTGTGCATTGGTTCTGCCTCTTCATCCAACTTGTCTGCTAACATGCGCATGGTCTTCTTAGGTACGATTGAACTGACAACACACTAATGCATAGTGTTTGTGCTGATCTTCAAGGGTGTGTTGGTGGTCATGTCCATCAACTTGCCGAAGTACATGTTCAACTCTAATTGGAATTGCTTCTTGTCTTCGCCTTGGTGAGTGTGATAAATGTGTTAGGTTGCATACATGCACACAATGACATGCATGCTGTTGAATCCCTTTCATGCGATCAAAAACACTTCTCACTGTGTCTTCTCTGTGTTAGCTGCTGGGATGGATCTTTAACTTGTACGAGCGCAGTTTCTTCCATGAGTGCGTGTTGCGCCCACTGCTGTTCCTGTTCCTGCTGCAACTCATTCGTTTGTCTATGCAGTTCATGTTCTTCCCGAGTTGTTGCTTCAGATAATGCAACTCCCTCTTTGTTCCATCTTCTGCCTTTATGCAATCTCCATGTTGCATCGTCACTTCATAGCTAGAGTCTCCAAAGTTGCTTTCATCATCAATGTACTTGCTTGATATTGCAACTTTGTTCTGCCTCTGTGTTGTCAACAACCTTCCTCTTGCATTCACAACGTTCATTGCATTCGATATGCTGCCTTTAGCTATTATTTATTGTGCTACTTGTTATGATGTTGCTGCTTGATGTCCTTGTCTATGAACAACATGATGTCTTCGTGAGTAGGCAAGCTCATAGCCACTTGATCGACTGCATCCCCAAGCATGCTTTGAACGGTGTCTTCGTCTCTGCTCTCTTGGAAACCATTGTACATGTATCGCTGAGAGGCAGATGAACACTTGCAAAACCTAGAGACACGAAAGCACTCATAGCAAGCAATCTATCAGTCAAAAACCAAAATGAACATGAGAACTGACTTGCAACACACCTGGGTAAATGATCATGAAGGTTGTGCAATTTTGACTGGGAGGTCGGTAGACAGACTACCACGACTGCTCAAGGCATAGTCTAGGCTACTAGGAGACTTGTTGACTATTGGAACTGTGCAATGCACAATCTAGCCTGGCTGTTGACTACTGGGATTGCGCATGCACAATTCTACTTAGAAGGACTGCTGGCCTTGGGACAAATTTGCGTAATTTCTTGGGCCAAGCAACCACTGTCCTCTAGAAATGCGCATAACAATCCTAGAGGCCAGTGATGGGTAGGAATGCACAAATCTGGAGAGGAAGGTGAGCCTTCCTTTCTCAAATTGCACAATGGAGCCTTGGTGAAGGTAGAGTCCAAGCCAAAGTTGGCCTGACTCGCCAACAGGCAACAAAAAGAAACTAAGACAATAAATGCATGGTGAC
The DNA here is from genome assembly GCA_000404065.3 of Pinus taeda. Lineage (NCBI taxonomy): Eukaryota > Viridiplantae > Streptophyta > Pinopsida > Pinales > Pinaceae > Pinus > Pinus taeda. The sequence goes on from APFE030172122.1 coordinate 252,420, forward strand.
TGTGATAGCAGAAGTGATTGACAGTGCATGCAAAACATGAATTAAAGATTCAACAAATAGATCAACATGCATGTGGGTGAGGCAGTTTGTCGGTTAGGCAAACATCCATGCAAAACAATTTCATGCATGTGACAACAGTGAGATAGCAATGAAAACTGAAACAGAGCTAGGATAAGCTAGTATGTAAGTAAACAAGAGAAAACATTCAAATAAATCAAGCAAATGATACTCCCACAAGAAAAAACATTCAAATAAATCAAGCAAACGATACTCCCACAAGAAAAAACACAAAAAGTGACAGAAATGTAGCATAAGGAATCAGAAGCGGGCTTACCCCAAAATAGCTAATCTGAATGTGCCAACTACTCCTAGATGTGATGTGGGATGTCATAGCTGCAAGGTTGATGTGAGGAATGAGCTCTGTAGCATCCGGTTGATGAGTTTTGATAACATTGAGGTAGTGACACTCATGCCACAAATCTAGGGGAAGCAATACTTGGTGAGAGGTTTCAGAATTGCTCCTTGCATGCAACCTCCAACTGTTAAACATAGATCCTTGAAACAAGGGATACCTTTGCATGCTACCTTGGGAGAAGCAACCCATGCATGCAAGTCTATTTTGCTCAGTCCTAGAGGGAACCAGTCAACTTAGTTTCACATGCAAGAGACTGATCGACTGCTAGAGAAAAATGCACATTTATGGCTAGGAGATGGGTTGGTTGCCTAGGAGATTTACACAATTTCTGGTGGGAGGGTTGGCTGGAAGGATTGCACAATCCTGGAGCCCAACAGGCTATCAGAGAGGATTGCACAATTCCTAGACAGAAGGCTAGTTTCCCTCTAAAAATGCACAATTTTTTAAGGGGAAGCTGCTTAGCCTGCAGCTGGACCAAGTCTGAGTGAGCAGCCTATGAGGGGAAAAGTTCAAACTGTGATCAATAGGTTGCCTTTGAGCAAGAAAGATGCTGAAGCTTGAGGAATTGATGAAGCAAGGTAAGTTGTTGTGAAGGTTGGTGGGGAGGCTTCAAAATAGGCTAAGGCAAAATTTTTGAGGGTTGTTGTAGCCACTATAACACTTGGCGACACACTGGTAGAACTCCAACTCTCTAAATGGACCTTGTTCGTGAAAAGCAAGTCTAACACCTCTGGAAGTATTGTTCAGCTCTTAGCTCGTCTTGGCTTCACACTAGCTTGACTGTAAGATGTAGCATCTTCCATACTCTTGGTCGATTGACACACATTCCAAGCCAAGGCAACATAGTTGTTTCGATTGGGGTTGAGGGGTATATAGGTGCACAAGTAGTATAATCGTCAGAGTTTTAGTTTCATCTCTAGTGTTGCTCCATTGCTAGCAAGCCTGAACGGTACCCCGATGGAGTCACATAGGAACACAAGCATGGCTCCCTTGCTAGCGAGTCTGGTCAGTACCCTGACGGAGTTACTTGCATCACCTCCTTGTGCCGGAAGCCTTTGTCTTCTTTCACCTTATTCATTTTTCATTTTGAATTTTTTTCACTTTTGAATTTTTTTTCATTTTCATTTCACTGTGCATAGAAATTATTCATTTCAAAGGCAGAAGAGGGATCCTGACTTATTGAGAGCAGATGCGATTGTTCCAGCAGAGAAGTAGTTTATTATATCTATGACATGCCTATTAAGGTTTTCCCCCTCACCTTACTCTACTTGATTGAGCTGGCAAGGGTTAGCCCAAAAACAATCGACTAAAGAAGGTGACACTAGTTAGCGTGCAAGTGTTGTGTTTACACCAAGGGTCACTTCGATGAGTATATATTTTCCTTTGACATATCATGCACTAAGAGTAACAAGTTCATCATACAGAGCAAGATGACAGATCACCAAGTAGCGATAGTTGTACAAACCCTCTTGTACTTTACCCAACTCATTTCATGAGTCACACATGGTTTCATGTGAACTAACCTATGAATGAAACAAGCGAATGAACTAACAACAAAGCCAAGCAAAAGCGAGAGCAAAAATGAGAGCAAAGCAAGAAAACAAACAAGAAAGCAAACAATCAAACAATCAAAGCATGAAAGCAAACAAGCATGCAAGCAAACAACTAAAAGAAAAAACTAATATTCCTACACTAACGGTGCATGGACTTGATCATGTGAAGTGATGCTTCCAATACAGCCACCGACACATTGGTAGACCCATGAGGGTGAAGGCTTGGTCCTGAGTAACCCAGTTGTGCGGACCAACATACAAGAAAGATATCATAGTGAAGACAACCATGCTTTGTGTTTCAAAGTGCCCATGAGACATAAGTGAGTGCATGTGCATGATGGACAGTCCATGGACATATCATGGTGTTGTGTGACACTACGTGCAACTTTGAAGCAAAATCACACTCTTTACTGAGACATGCAAGCAAATGAAAGAAACAGAGATAACTTGCGTCATGAATGAGTACTTGTAATGTAAGACTCCTCCAATGCTTGAGAAATGGGACTGTGCAGCTCGAGTGGAGGAAGTGTGATCTGTGAGTGAGATGGATTTTCAATGCATATAGACGAGTGATGAGGAGCCTTGGGTGATTGAACAATTTCATGATTAGAAGTGAGACTAACCTCAAGAGGGCGAGGGCTTGACATAACCATTAGCTCAGGCTGAAGTGCCTCAATAGTCTTGGGTGTCTCAACTGCATCATCAAGTAGATCATCATACACTCATGGCTTCAAAAAATCAACTGCGATAGATTCATGATCGTGATCAAAATTGGAAGCAAATGGATCATGACCACCACGATCAGAAAAATCAATGAATTCTTCGACATTCTCATGATCGGTGAATCAAATAGAGGGTTAGATGAAAAGTGAATGAACTCATCCTTTGTGTTTCCGGAAAAGACAGATGAAGGATCAAGTGGATCTTTAATGAATAACTTATCCTCTTCATTGTCAAATGATGGACTAACATCCAGTGAGTCTTGCGAGTGATCAACAATGGGTGTATCTATGGATGAAGACGCACATGTAAAATCATGGATGGCGGGTTCACCAAAGAAGCTAGGAAAGAAGGGAGGGGGCTCAGATGGAAGGGAGTCATCCTTCGCCGAGTGTTTATGTTCAAGATCCCACTCATACTCTTCATGAATGAAAGCACATGTTGGTTGTGCAACACCAACTTTGTCAATGGGTTGTTTCTCATTCACAACAAGTGAAGAGTCCAGAATGGACGAAGACAAGACAACATAATCCAGAGGATCACCTGAGTGCGAAGACGAAGGTCGAAGAAAAGAATGCATATGGGATTTCAAAGGAATCACAACCAACTCTACACGAAAATTGAGTGGAATAATGTTGGGAGGGTGTGAAGGGTGAACATCACAAGGGCGGTGGTGGAACTGTTGAATGAGAGGGAGGCGGACAGTCCGTTGAGACAATGCCTGCTCCCACATGGGATTGCGTAGTTCCATCAATGAAGAAGGTTGAGCGAGGCTTGAAATCAAGCTTTCTCTTGGGACAGGCAGATTTCTTAAGATAGTACTCAAACCGGTCCTAGAGATAAGCGAACTTCATCTGGCTCCTTGGAGCTTGAAACTGTAAGTCACAGAAGCACCGCCAAAAATCAATAACAGATTCATGCGGAGCCTTTCGTTATTGTAAAAGTTTCCGATCAAGATGGTTTGGATCAAAATGATAGAACGTGTCTTCAATAAGATCAGAAAAGTGCTCAAATGAGTGCACAATGTCAGCTGGTAGGTTAAGCACCCAACAAAATGGAGAATCGCGAAGTGTGAATGCAAGCAACAGACCTGCTTGTTCATCAATAAACTCATCTTCTTCACAAATAATGGAAAGAAAGTTAAGTGCTCAGGCCAGGCCACTTCGCCTTCACCATCATACATGTGAGTCAACAAGAGATTGAAAAGCTTCCCCGAGATGGAGACATCTTCATGATTCGAAAAACAACTCGGGGGAAGAAGAATGCAAGACTCCGTGGAAGATATGCAAAGGTTCAAAATTGGATGAGAGGACACTGCTTGTCATTAGCCCCTCCTAGAGCCAGAAATGTTGACGGTGCTGGACCCACCAACATGTCAAGGGGATATCCCTGGTAAGAAGTCCCAATTAGACCTTAGATTATTTGGTGTAGGAGTCCTAGCAGTGGGTCGTAAGGTAACATCTTGATCACGATGTCGCACAGAGGCAAGTAAGATAAACCTGTCAGTAGCAAGGGTGTGACTGATGCAGAGAGTCAAGGAATGTGTACAAGAGGTTCCAACACATCGAAGGGAGAGGAAGGTGAAGGTGAGTTCCAGGTTGAAAGGGATCAGTCCCAACTCAGAACACACCACACACAGGACATGCACAGCTTCTAGTGGACTAGTCCACTCAGATGCGGCAGTGACAACATACAAGGTAAGATAACATGAACAACAGTCACGAATTAGTTTGAGATGAGTGTGACGATTGATATAGAAAGGTTCATGAGAAAGGTATGTTTGATGTCCAGCAGAGCAGTCGACACAGACAATGACAACATTAACAACATATGAAACACAATAACAACAAGATTCATATAATTGCATGTGAATCGGTTCATACACAAGTATGTAAGTTAAACAACACATATCATTAAAGCAACCAGAGAAGTCCAACTAAAATAACAACACATGCATGAAAATGTGTTGTCTCTTATTATATAAAGAAGTGTAAGTCACAATCATACAATACATCCATGTAAACTTTCTAGCCCCAATAGTAAACATTATAGCCACATCCGTCTGCTCCTTCAAAGAGATGTACTAGTTTCGTGCAGTGGAGAAGCCAAGGCGCGCTATAATACTATCCAAGCCTTCTTCAAAATAGTATTAGTAGAAGCTTGGCTGACCAAAATCCTATACAATGAGTTATGAGGGACTATTTATAGTAAAGGGTGGGGTGACCCTTGACATTCCCCTTTGTGACAGTTCAATTACCCTCACGACTCTTCACTTACTTTATGACTGTTACATCCAACTATTGACACTTGACTTACACTTGACATGACTCAACATTATAATGTGCATGTACTCATGTGAGACAACATGTCTTGAGCAAGCCTTGCAAGACATCACTGACACTCGATCCACTATGATGAGACCAACTCTTTGACATGCTTGTGATGGGGAAGGTGGTGAGCTGATGCCAAGCTTGGTCATCTGTGATGGTGTGCATGCACCTCATGATGACATCTTGCTGAAGCGAACTCTTGCCTCTGTTGCAACCAGTGCATTGGTTCGGCCCCTTCATCCAACTCGTCTGCTAACATGCGCATGGTCTTCTTGGGTGCGGCTGAACCGGTAACACACTGATGCATAGTGTCTGTGCTGATCTTCAAGGGTGTGCTGGTTTTCATGCGCATCAACTTGCCGAAGTACATGTTCAGCTCCAATTGGACTTGCTTCTTGTTTTTGCCTTGGTGAGTGTGCTGAATGTGTTGGGTTGCATGCGTGCACTAATGACATGCATGTTGTTGAATCCCTTGCATGTGATCAACAACACTTAGCTATTGGGATGGATCCTTAACTTGTACGGGCATAACTTCATCTATGAGTTGATGTTGCGCCCACTGTTGTTCCTATTCTTACTGCAACTCATTCTTCTGTCTATGTAGCTTCATGTTCTTCCTAAGTTGTTGCTTCAACACATGCAACTCCCTCTTTGTTCCATCTTCTGCCTTCATGCAATCTCCATGTCATGTCATCACTTCATAGCCAAAGTCTCCAAAGTTGCTTTCATCATCAATGGACCTACTTGATCTTGCAACTTTGTTTCGCCTTTGTGTTGTCAACAACCTTCCTCTTGCATTCGCTGCTTTCACTGCATTCACTGCATTCGATATGCTGCCTTTAGCTATTGTTCACGATGCTGTTTGTTGTGATGCTGCTGCTTGATGTCCTTTCCTACGAACAACTTGATGTCTTCGTGAGTAGTCAAGCTCATTGACACTTGATCAATTGCATCCCCAACTGTGCTCTGAATGGTGTCTTCGTCTCTCCTCTCTTGGAAACCATTGTACTTGTACTATTGAGAGGCAGATGAACACCTGCGATACCTGGAGACACAACAACACTCATAGCAAGAAATCCGTCAGTCAAAAACCAAAATGAACATGAGAACTGACTTGAAACACACCTGTGTAAATGATCATGAAGGTTGCACAATTTGAAATGTGAGGTCGGGAGACCGACTACCAAGATTGCTCAAGGCATAGTTTGGGTTGCTAGGAGACTAGCTGACTGTTGGAACTGCGCAATGCATAGTCCAGCTTGGCTACTGATTAGTGGGATTGTGTAGCGTGCAATTCTAGTTGGGAAGGATTGCTGGTGCAGGGACAAATTTGCGCAATTTCTTGGAAGAAGCAGCCATTGTCCTCCAGAAGTGGAAAAACAGTCATGGAGGCCAGTGTTGGGCATGAATGTACATATCTGTAGAGGAAGGTGAGCATTCCTTTCCCAAATTGTACAATGCAACCTTGGTGAAGGTAGAGTGTTAAGTTATGGTGTGTTCTATGCTTATAGCAGTTTACTTATCTTTCTTATTATTATCCGTAGATTAGAAATCACATGTACATAAAGTAAAGTGTAGATAAAACATTAAACGATCGATAGAAAAAAAGCCAAGACAAGAGACACATATGTGGCGGCTAGCCAGGGACAAACCCTAATGTGGGGAAACCATTTGATTAAATCTTCTTTTATCTTCAATAATTCAGCAGAGAGAAATAGTACAAAAATCTTATTTATGTCAGCAGTAGCAAACCCTAGATCAGTAGCATTGGCATTAGCAGCTTCATCATCAAAACTAGGGTAGTCGATATCTCACAAACCGATTGTTAGATCATCTTGATTCCTTCACCAAAAAATGCAACCTTCAGAGGAGATCCAGGTACACCTACAATGTAGTTTAAAGGAGGAGGTCTGATGGTCAACACTGGTCAAACTTTGGATCTGCAGTTGCAGCTTCAATTTTTGCACCTTCCTTCCACACGTGTGAGAGAAGAGTCACCTACTGCACAGGAGAGAAGAGCCTCTTTACTGCGCTGGAGAGAGAGAGAGATGTGATGAGTTGAGTGAGTCCAAATGAGGAAAATTCCTCCTATATTTATACACATTTGATGATAATTGAATAGATGCGACTGTTGGGCTTCTGAGCCTACATAAGTTGATGGTCGGCTTGATAATTATTCCATAACCAAAATAAATTCATATCTCCATAAATACTTATCAGAATAAGATGATCTTTAGATCAATCCTACACCTCTTGACTAGAGGAATCTAATAAAAATATTATTAGCCATGAATAAGATGACCCACATGGAGTTTGGCCCTAGTTGCCAATTTTAACACTCCCTCTCAACTAGGGAGAACTCCATCTGTAATTCATTTGTTGGTTGTTACTATTCATCCATCAAATGCACTGCCCTGTATAGCTTGACCCTTGCTCTGCTCTGCTCTGCTCTATTTTGTTCTACCCTGTTCCGATCTGCTCTGTTATGCTATGCTCTACTTTGTTCTGTTCTGCTCTACTTTATTCTTTTCTGCTCTAATTTTGTCCAAAAAATGAAGAAGAAGAAATGATCAAGGATGCATCATACTGACTCAAAGTCAGTCTCAGAATATATACCACTGGTCCCCAGTCTCAACCAACCTGAAGTTAGTGTCATAGTGAGTACAAATCCTACCACTGGTCCTAGACCAGGATCATCCGCCACTGACTCAAAATCAGTCTCAAAGTGCATACCACTGGTCCTAGACAAACCAGTCTCAACCGACCCGAAGTTAGCGTCATAGTATGTACCACTCCTACCACTGGTCCCTGAACAGTCCTTCATTAACCCAAAGTTTGTCTCAGAGTATGTACTACTGGTCCTAGACCAGTCTCAACCGACCCTAGTGTTATAGTGGGTACAACTCCTACCACTGATCCCAGACTAGTATCATTGATCCCAGATCAATGAAGGTCATCCTAGCATAGGGAGTACATTAGATACAACGATGCGTCCATCGGTACTACTATGGTCCCTTTCCTCATTTCCCTACTCATTGATCAGATGAGAGGTACTTCCCATGAGTCCCAGACTGCATGGGTAGGATGCCTTGACAGGACAACTAATCAGTCATGTCCACAAGAGAGCGAATCATCCTGTCCCACAAGAGAGTGAATCATCTTGTCCTACAAGAGAGTGAATCATCTTGTCCACCGGAGAGCAAATCATCCTATCCATAGGAGAGTGAATCATCCTGTTCACAATAACCATGGAGAACACATCATCCAGGCCTCATAGGAGAACTAATCCTGCTACACAATCGTCATGGAGAACATATCATCCAGACCTCATAGAAGAACTAATCATCCTGCTACATAGTCATCATGGAGAACACATCATCTAGACCTCACAAGAGAACTAATCATCCTGCTACATAATTTCCACGGGGTATCACTGGAAAATTTTGATTCTTTTTCCCTATACATGTACACCACCAAGGGATGGTGAGTCACCCTGTGGTCATATGTCGCTCCAAGAAGTACCCCCCCCCCCCACCCGGAGCTCCTAGAGCTCAATACATCATACACGAACCTCATCAGAGGGTTTCTGAACGACACCAAGTCATTCTCAGAAAGTCAAAAATTTGACCTTTCCTATGGGCTTTGTCAGAATGTCAGCAACCTATTCATCTGTATAGATATGTTGGATCCTTATAGCTCCCTACTGCACCATATCTTGAGTATAGTGGTACCTGATACCGATATGCTTGGAGTTATCATGAAATACGGGATTCTCTAAAAAATGAATCCCACTCTGGTTGTCACATCAGATCATGGTGGTATTCAATGTAAATCCAAACAGCTCACTGAAGAGATTTTGCAACCAGACTGCCTCACAGGAGGCCATGCTAGCAGCAATATACTCTGCCTCAGCGGTGCTCAGAGCCACCGACTTATGCTTCCTACTCATCCAGGATATCGAAGCAAATCCCAAGGAGAAATAGTACCAGGATATTGAAGAAAATCCCAAGGAGAAACAACACCTAGAAGTGCTCTTATGATCCATCACACTACCTGCCCAATCACCATCTATGTATCCAAGTAGTCTCACATCTCCGACAGTGTATCTTAGCCCATATGTAATTGTGCCACAAAGATATCTTAACAGATTCTTGGCAGCAATCCAATGTATGTGATGAGGTTCAACCATATTTTGACTTAATGTGTTGACTACAAAGAATCATCTAGATAGGAGTTCACTAAGAACATTAATGCTCCGACAGTTGCTGATACTTGGTAGCATTTCATAAAACAGGTCCAATAGCACTACTGCTTAACTTCTTGAAGTCAAGCTCCATCGGGGTAGTTATAGGCTTACAGTCTACCATATCGAATCTTTCCAATAGCTTCACCACATATTTTTCTTGAGATAGGAAAATTTCCATTGGCTTCTTCCAAACTTCAAGTCCTAGGAAATAGTGCATCAGTCCTAGGTCCTTCATTTCAAATTTAGAAGCCAACTCCCTCTTATTTTTGTGAATGAGAGGGTCTGCTCCTGTTAGAAAGAGGTTATCCACATACAACACCAGTATGAGAGGTTTGTCATCTTCAACCTTAAAGTAAAGGTTAGGATTGGCTTCAATCTTAGTGAATCTCAGCTTCATCAAGTAGCTATCGATCTTATCATACCATGCTTGGGGTGCTTGCTTCAGCCCTTAGAGAGCCTTCTTCAACCTGCATACATGAGATTTTCGATCATAAATCTCAAATCCTTCAGGATGCTCCATGTAGACCTCTTCTTTGATAAAACCATGCATGAACACGGTCTTAACATCCATCTGATATAGTTTCCATCCTTGTGAAGCCATAAAGGCTATGATCGAGCAGATGGTGGTATATTTGGCAATAGGTGCAAATATCTTGTCATACTCTTTTTCTTTTGGTTCCCTGGTGTCAACTTCTTGAGAGCTCCTCACGGTGAACATTTCTTCAGGAGTGTTGGAACCTAATGCTTGATGAGGGCATCCTTTTTGTACATATACGACGATGTTTGCAGCTTTAGCCCATAGAAACTTTGGAAGTCTTTGATCATGGAGCATGGCACAGACAACTTCCACAATCGTACGATTCTTCCTTTCCGCCACACCATTCTGTTCAGGATTATATGGTGTAGTAGTCCCCCTCTTCATGCCAACCTCTTTACAAAAGTCATGAAACTCGTTAGATTCATATTCAGTTCCATTATCAATCCTTAAGATCTTGATCTTCTTTTTAGTTTGATTCTTGATCAAGGCTTGAGATGTGTCACAAGACATGACACCTAGCGGACTTCCTCCGACCTGATATAATGAATCAACTCGAAGCCCAAGAGTGAAGGCATCTTTAACATTATTTTTCCATATACGTACCTTGCCATCATTGAAGGTCACCTTGTAGCCTTTGTCTTCCATTGCTGAGATGGACACCAGGTTCTTTTTGAGGTCAGGTACATATAATACATCCTGTAAGTGGATCGTATTACCTTGATTCAATTTAAGAGAGAAATTGCCTACACCTTTCATGGGATATTTCATATTATCTCCAAGAACAATTTCCAGGTTAGTTTCTTTATATATCAAATTATGGGGAACTTCTTTGTAACTAGTGAAGTGCCTTGAGGCACCACTATCAATGAACCAAATTCCCATTGAGTCCGAAGGAGCAAAGGTAGATAGAGAAACTGGTAGATAACATTCATCCTATTTATTGTCAACAATGTTAGATTCATACTTGGAATTTCTAGCCTTCTTGAATGATTGTCCTCTTCCTTGACTTCCAACACTCCTTTTACCTTTGCTATTAGATTTGTCATTCCTTTGATAGTCATGAGAGGGATCTTGATCATCGTCTTGGTTTGAGTCCTTTCTATCAGGGAACTCCCTTGCATAGTGACCTGCGTTATCGCAAATGTAACATCGTCCTTTTCTTCCACCCTTAGGTCTAGCCTTTCCCTTTTATTTAGTCACAGAATTTTTCCTTTTCTTAGCATGAGAAGAAAAACAACAGGAGGACCTTTAGGCATGGGCATCTCTTTCTCTTCAACCCTTGTTTCTTCTTGAATGCATCTAGCCATTAATTCCTCGAAACCATGAATTACATTGCTGTTTGTAAGAGTAGTCTTGAACACGTACCATTTGGATGGTAATCCTCCAAGAGTTGTGAGTGCCATTTTCCTATCAGTAATAATCTCCCCAATAGATATGAGATCGTTCCTGATCTCGGTGATCCTTAAGAAGTATGCTTGCATACTCTCATCTTTGCCCTTCTTAATTTCCTTCAGCTTATTTCTAAGAAACAAAACTTGATTTGCATCATTAACTTTAAATAAACTCACCAGTCTATCGTAGATTTCCTTGGAGGTGCTCGATCGGAGATGTAGGCCACCATGCACTTGTCGATAGAGTCCCGAATGATCTTCTTTGTTTTGACTTCGTCGGTTTTCCATTTGTTCCTCACAGCAACGGGTGCATTTGATGGAGGCTCAACAATATTGCCTCTCACATGGTACAACACTCCTTGATCTTCTAAGGTTAGATCGATAGACATCTTCCATCCGTGATAGTTAGCTTTCTCACGAAGCTTGTCTTCAGTAGGGAAGAGTGTTGAGGACCCCATAGTTCTTTTAGGATAGCCTTGCCAATATTCTCTTCGGTGATTTCTCTTGCTCTTGCTCAGGCTTTGTCTTCACCTCATCTCTGATACCATGTTAAGTTATGGTATGTTCTATGCTTATAGCAGTTTACTTATATTTCTTATTATTATCCACAGATTAGCAATCACATGTACATAAAGTAAAGTGCAGATAGAACATTAAACCATCAACAGAAAACAAGCCAAGACAAGGGACACAAGATGTAGCGGCTAACCAGGGACAAACCCCAATGTGGGGAAACCCTTTGATCAAATCTTCTTTTATCTTCAATAATTCAGTAGAGAGAAATAGTACAAAAATCTGATTTATATCAGCAGTAGCAAACCCTAGATCAACATCATCAACATTAGTGGCTTCATCATCAAAACTAGGGTAGTCAATATCTCGCAAACCAACCGTCAGATCGTCTTGATTCCTTCACCAAAAAATGCGACCTTTAGAGGAGATCTAGGTACACCTACAATGCAGTTCAGAGGAGGAGGTCTGATGGTCAATGCTGGCCAAACTTTGGATTTGCAGTGGCTGCTCCAGGTTTTGCACCTTCCTTCCACACGTGTGAGAGAAGAGCCTCTTTACTACGCCGAAGAGAGAGAGAGATGTGATGAGTTGAGTGAGTCCAAATGAGGAAAAGTCCTGCATTTTTACACATTTGATGATAATTGAATAGATGCGACTGTTGGGCTTCTAAGCCTACATGAGTTGCTAGTCGGCTTGATAATTATTCCATAATCAAAATAAATTTATATCTCCATAAATACTTATCGGAATCGAATGATCTTTAAATCAATCCTACATCTCTCGACGAAAGGAATCTAATAAAAATATTATCAGCGATGACTAAGATGGCCCACATGGAGTTTGGCCCTAGTTGCCAATTTTAACATAGAGTTCGGGACAAGGTTGGCCCAACTCGCCGATGGGCACCTGAAAGCAACTAAGACAATAAATGCATGGCCACACTAAGTGATAGAAGAAGTGATTGACAATGCATGCAAAAAATGAATGAAAGATTCAACAAACAGATCAACATGCATGTGGGTGAGGCAGTTTGCTGATTGGGCGAACATCCGTGCAAAATAGTTTCATGCATGCGACAATAGTGAGATAGCAACAAAAGATGACAAGGAGCTAGGGCAAGCTATTATGTATGTAAACGAAATAAAGCGTTCAAAAAAATCAAGAAAATAGTACTCCCACAAGCGAAAATACAAAAAGCAACAGAAATGCAGCATAAGGCATGGGAAGCGGGCTTACCCCAAAACAGTTGAGTTGAATGTGTCGACTGCTCCTAGATGTGATGTGGGATGTTAGAGCTGCAAGGTTAATGTGAGGAATGAGATTTGTAGCATTCGGTTGATGAGTTTTGATAACATCGAGGTCATGATGCGCATGCCATGAATCTAGGGGAAGTGACACTTAGTGAAAGTTTTCATAATTTCTCCTTGCATGCAACCTCCAACTGCTAAACATAGATCCCTGAAATAAGGGATGCCTTTGCATGCTACCTTGGGAGAAGCAACCAATGCATGCAAGTCTATTTTTATCAGTCCCGGAGGAAACCGGTCAACTCAGATGCACATGCAAGAGACTGATCGACTGCTAGAGAAAAATGTGCATCTATGGCCAGGAGCCGGGCTGGCTGCCCAGGAGATTTGCGCAATTTCTGGACAGAGCAACTGACTGCTACCCAGATTTGCATAAATCCTAGGCTAAACAGCCTACTCCTGGGAAAATTTGCGCAAATCCTGCTGGGAGGGTTGGCTGGCAGGATTGCGCAATCCTGGAGCCCAACAGGCTGTCAGAGAGGATTGCGCAATTCCTGGGGGGAAGGCTGGTTTCCCTCCAGAAATGCGCAATTTTCAAGGGAAAGCTGCTCAGCCTGTAGCTGGACCAAGTTTGGGTGAGCAACCTATGAGGGGAAAATATCAAACTATGATCGACAGGCCGCCTTTGAGCAAGAGAGACACTGAAGCTTGAGGACTTGACGAAGCAAGGCAGGATGCTGTGAAGGTTGGTAGGGAGGCTCCAAAACATGTTAAGGAAAAATTTTGGAGGGTGGTTGTAGCCACTACAACACAACCCTGAGCAAAATGGAGTGGATGAAAGAAAGGACATGTCCATTGTAGAAGTTACCCAAGCTATGCTGCGTGATCAAAAGTTGTTGAAATTCCTCTAGCGAGAAGCTACAAATACAATAGAATATGTTCAAAATCTGGTACCTCATCAAGCATTGGACAATAAGACTCCCGAATAAGTATTCATAGGTGTGAAGGCCAACATTAAACATCTCAGGATATTTCTTTGCCCCCTGTGTTTCCATGCGTTGAAGCATAAGAGGAACAATATGGAATCCACCAGAGAGAAAGGTACATTTGTTGGTTATTGTGAAAATTATAAAGCATTTAGAACATACATATTTGGTTAAAGGAAGATTAAGTTTAGCAGGGATGTAACTTTCAATGAAGATGCCACCCTTGGAAAAGCAAGAGACTGTCCTCTTGCTGAGAAGAAAGGTGATGATAACATACTAGAAGTTCCTTCTGTGCCAGAATTTGAGAAGGACATAGTTGATGATCCCATGGAGTCTATGGACCCATTGGATCCTCCTGCAAGTGATACCCTCTACTAGGAAGAGACCATTATGGCTTCGTGATATTTTACAGGATGATGGGATATATGTCCCTGCCAAAAGGACCTTTAGAGAAATAAATAATCCATGTCGATATCAGGGATACATTGTAGCTATGAGCACTATGATCGAGGATGAGCCTTCTACCTTTGAAGAAGTTTTGAAAGAACAGGTTTGGAAGGATTCCATGGTTAAAGAATATGAATTGATTATGAAGAATAATGTATGGGATGTTATGCTGAGACTTAATGGAATGTCTGTCATAACTTCAAAATGGCTATATGAGATCAAACATGGATTTGATGGAAGAACTGAGAAGTACAAAGCAAGGTTCATAGCCCTATATTTTTCCCAAAAAGAGGGAGAATACAATGACAATATATTTTCTCCTGTTTCCCGCTACACTACTAGTAGACGATTGTTTCCCTTGCTGCTAGTCAAGGATGGACACTTCACCAAATGGATGTAAAGACAACATTTCCTCATGGCATACTACAGGAATAAGTATATGTTGATTAGCCTCAAGGATTTAAAGTGAAGGATAGGATGACTCACGTTTCTAGGTTGAAAAAAGAATTATATGGTTTGAAGCAATCTCCTCGAGCCTTCTATGCCCGTATTGATAGTTACTTGGTGAAAATTGGATTCACGAGAAACAGTATTGACCCCAACCTCTACTTCAAGGTGGTCCAAGATATGCCTTTGACTTTGGTTTTATATGTTGATGATCTATTCTTGAAAGGTAGTGAGCCTTTGATGCTTGAGTGTAAGAGGGAGATGGAATTTGAATGCAAAATGAAGGATCTCGGTATGATTTATGGGACTAAAGTTTTGGCAGAAACCTAGAGATATTTTCCTTTCTCAAGGAAAGTACATTGTGAAGATATTGAGAGATTTGAAATGACTAAATGCAAGTCCCTAGCCACATTAATGGAGATGAACTTCAAGAAGTTATGCGAATATGTTGCGAGCCCTGACTTGCCTACCCCTTTTGAGTATCATCAATTGATTGAAGCATTGATGTTCCTAGTTAACACCCAACTAGATATTTGTTTTGTAGTGAACACCTTGAGTCAATTCATGGTTAAGCCACTTCATGCACATTTGGTTGCTTCCAAACACATTCTGAGATATTTGCATGGGATGACCAACCTTGGTCTAAGATATTCTGCCAATGATGTACAACTTCACAGATATACTGATGTTGACTAGGCTGTAAATGTTATTGACAAGAATAGAATATGAGGCTGCTACTTTAGTTTGAGATTTGCGATGATATCTTGGATGAGAAGGAATCAAAATTCCATGGCTTTAAGCACAACCGGGGCAGAATACATTGCTACTAACATGGCTAGTTGTGAGGTAGTTTGGTTGAGGAATCTCTTTAGAGATTTGTTTGAGAAAGTCCTGGATACGACAATGATATATTGCTACAACAAGAGTGGGATATTATTGGTAGAGAATCCCATGTTTCATGACAATTCCAAGCACATTGAGATCATATATCATTACATATGTGACATGGTGCAAAGAGGAGTTGTGAGACTTAGTCATATTTCGACCAATGAGCAGAGTGCAAACATACTCACCAAGGTTTTACTGAAAGGGAAGTTCTTAGTCTTCAGAGAACAACATGGACCAATGGATGTGACCCTCCTAGGTAAGGGTATCTACTGATCGAGGACACTGAGCAATGATCTTCCCCATGTCTAAGCTCCCAAGGTGAGGAATTGAGTTGAGGAGTTCTCGGGGTTGAGTGAACTTGCAGATAAAAGGTGTGTTTGATCCTTACCTCATGGTAAGTGTGTATCTCCCCCTTCCGAGTATACTCCAATATGCATCCTACCCACAAGTTAGGTTTGTTGGGATTGTTCCTCCACATATAGCCAATGGGTTGAGAAGATGACTTGGGCGTGTCTAATGCTTACCTTGTAGGGTAAGTGTGTATCTCCCCCAAGTGCCTTGGGTTGTGTATGATCCTAACCTTGTAGGGTAAGTGTGTATCTCCCACACGTGCCTTGGGTTGTGTCTGATCCTTACCTTGTAGCATACGTTTTTATCTCCTCCTAAGGTAGTGGATGCAATAGGGTCTTGATGGGAAGATCAACAGATGATAGGATAGTTGCAATCCTGATCTCATGGTAAGTTGTATCTTGCATGTTGTCCTTGGATAATGGGTTGAGTTGGGCTCCCCTATGATGTGGGTTGAGTTGGAACTCCCCTATGACGATTCATTGGATTCTAGGTGGTAACATAAGCTCCCCAATGATGATGATTATGCATGGTAGCAAAGACTCCTCGATGGATAAATGGTGGTAGCTTGAGCTCCCTTATGATACCAAATTATTCTTCTATTAAATTTGAGTGTTCATAAAATGAGCAAAGATAAGCAGTGATGACATTTAATGATGATGATATATTTGTGATGAGACATATGTTTCAGTGGGTAATTTCTCCCTAGATGAGAGGGAGGGTTAAATTGGTAGCTCATGAATAAATTCCCTCCTTTGGATAGTCTTCCTCATCATGAAATACCCCTCTTAGCCCTTAGAAGAATTTAATTTGGTCAAGGAAAAATTCCTTTTTAAGGAGGAAACCCACATGTGCACGAAAGTACTAGTTGGATTTAAATAGATATTGGACACCCTTGGAAGCATATAAATACAAGTCAAGTGACCCTCATTTGGAAATTATCAACAAGGATCATCTTCTCTCTCTTCATTTTTTTGGCTCGCACAGGTCTAACCTTGGTTCGTGAAATTGGTTTGTACAAGTTTCGAATTCCAGGGTACGAGCTCACTCATGTGAAGAATGGATTTTGATATATAGTCGCAAGGTTGGAATACGAAATTCTCACCTATAGTTTCTCACATGGTAGGGTGCTCCCTATGGATTGAGATCTACAATTGCTTGCATGGTCACTACCTCCATGCGGTTGTGACCTAAGATACTTTTGATAGTTGACAATAAACTTTGACTATTTACAACAAACTTGGGAACTCTGACTTGAATCAGATCTATCTATTGGGCTCATCTCTTGGATATTGTTCTGTTGGTTTTGTTGGATAGTCTCGTGATTGGTGAATTGGAACATTATACTCTCTCTTTTTTGAACATTTTATGACAATCTAATAAGAAGATTTTGAAATGGTTTTTCCCTAGTATTTGACCAAATCCTTGTGTCTCTTATTTCTCTTGATTGTATTCTATTTTCTATTACATTTACTATCCTATTTATGATTGCTCTTGATAACAAGAAGAATAAATTGTGTAGAAAGATTGCTAATTAAAGAAAAAAATGGGCTAAAGTGATTATAACAACATAGAACAACTGAAAATTAATGGGTTCCTTGTGTCATGGTATTGACAGACCTACTTAAAATGTTACACTTGAATTTTTTTTCATATATGGCACTAAATTAGCCACAAAGAAAAAATACTCCTCGACTAGGAGCTAAGAAAGATTGAGGTTAGGTGTCTTTAGAAGAACTAGATTATCCTTGAGGAGGCTTAGAATAGTGTTTTGAAACTACTTAAACTTCAATCCTACACATGATCTTGATCAACCTCTCACATACTTGGGAAAAGGCACTGGTATGCACTGGTATAGTCATAAGTTATAATGAACATTTATGTTATAAGAATGATTAGCCATCCATTTTCTCAAAGGGTATTGACTTTTCATCCCAACATGTGTTCATATACATATCATTGCATCTCAATTCATATATCCCATAACTCACAATACTAATAAACCATTGTTATTTTAATATGTATTTTATGGGGTATCTATTTCATATCTAAATTTATTAAGTGAACTGTTAGGTTTGCTTCATATTTTATACCTTCCTAAATATGCAATAATGCCTAAGATGTTGTTATAGGCCACATGGATTAATTAAGGGTTGAAGAATGATTATATTAGGATTAGGGTGACTTGCATAACAAGTCACATAACTCTATAAATATGGGGTTAAGTCTTCTATTTGTATGATTGACCTATCCCTTGTTGTTTGGCATTATATCGGAGGTTGTCCCTACTTCATAGAGAGTGTCCTCTCTCAAATAGGGTTAATATAAGGTTCTTCTTTTGTGTATTGTTGAGCTTCAGGTTGCATGGTTGATAGTGGATGTGGGTTTATAACCTTTACCTTGTTTCAGTTTTCTTTGTACATCATTTTAAGTTGTTTCTAATAATCATTGTCTAAACCAAGCCTGCAAGAAAGACCTCCCATGAATTTACAACAATCTCATTTATTCCCAATAATTAAATTCCAATGACATTTTCAAGTGTGCCAAATAATTGCATTCTATGATATTTTGAAGTGGGAGCTTTCAATAGATAACACTACCTATGATATATTACTATAAAATAGAATCCTGATTGATTAGAACTAAAATTTAACTTCACACAGTACGAGGTGCTTCAGTACAATTCATTTTCTTTAAACTAGTTTTACTATAAAGTCCAGGTGGTCCAAACTTGATTATCTCATATCACTCACTGATATAAGATCTGAGCAATAGAAATGTGGTAGATCAGTAACAGTGGTTCACTTAAATAAACTTGACATGCATCAATAATAGAGGCTTTTCATTAATTATTCTCAATAGAATTTTGTTTCTCTTTACATAAATATGTATTATGGAAGTCCAACTATCAAATAAGGCTCTTGAATTACACGCATAAACTCAAAATCATAAATAAATATTGCCTTTTTGTTACCTCATAACTACAATCTTGACCTCAAAATTACCAACAACTAATTCATCATAGCCAATTGGCATGATATTCTTCATATATTGCATTGATAGATACAAACTTTGGTAGGTCTTTTACAACTTCACATATATCTGAACATATTCAAATTCTAGTCCAAAGCCTACAATGCTCTTTTCCAGCCCTTACATGCACCACATATGCCAGACAACAATACGGATATGTAGCTGCTATCATGCACTGCAATACGTCTGAAATAAATATGAAATAATTTCCTTGTGATTGTCTAAGCAGACCCCCGTGTTTGGGTCTATAAGGTATGGTACCTACAGCAACGGAGTCATGTTAGATTGAACCATAGTCTGAAGAATATGCATGCGTATCAACTTTACAAAATTATGAAATTCCTGGTGGAAAATAGAAAGGATGGCAAATATTAAGAAATGCAATAGATATTGGATGAAATTAGAGGGACAACTTAATATTACACAATCTGACATCTCTTTTCTAAAAACAAAGAAGTCCTACCAAATATATCGTGAAATAATATTTGAATTCAGATTAAAAAGAATACACGAAAATAACTTTCTTCGAAGCCCAAAAAAAGTAGGTGACAAAAGGCAAAGACAATACCTTATCTGAACCTGCAAGCTGTAATAAAGTCTTAATTTGTGAAGACCCTTTTCCAGCATTGTGAAGAATGTAAGGGAGCTCCAATTCACAAAGGGCTTCTCTAACTATCCTTGCATACTACAAATAACAGAGTACAGCAGTCTAGTTATTTGTCTCTAGAAAATCAAGAAACTGGAATTCCAACAGAGAACAGATTAAATAAATATCAACTGTATTCACATTGAAGGTATTTTGACATTGGTAAAGTGAATTACCAACATAAAGAGGAATCTGAAAGCACTATGTTTTAAAGACACAATGTATTATCATATAATTTGTCAGCCTTGCACATATCTAAATTTGTCAGCCTTGCATAAAGAGAAACCACCCACTTCTGATAGTTCTCTAGAGTGCTTATCGAAACAAATCTACTTTTGTAATTACAATCCAACTTCTACTCTCGATACTTCAGATGCTTTGTTTACCTTCCAAAAACTGCGTACAGGCATTAAACATAGACTGCTAAATAGTAAAAACTAGCCCAACCAGAAGAGCTATATTATTTCTATGGTTCCCAATATTGGCTTGGACTATATAGGTCAAGTCTCCATGAAAAATGTTGCAAAGACCTACTACAAACTTCTTAAGATAAAGATGCCACCCTACTGTTCTTTCAGGTCCGTCAGGAAACTCATCATTATTTACTTCCTTGACATGGCCTTCCATTAAAGTGAAGATACACAGCTGCACATTTTCTATTGGCTATTTCCTAGCGATCTATACTTTCCCAAGATAGGATTCGGGCCCTTGGATTCTTTTATGGGAATAGGAAATGCCCAGATTCTCATTGATAATGAGATCATGCTTGATGTGTATATCTCTCTCTTCAAGCAATCATGCAAAAGGACCCTTACTAGTCCTCTGTTCTGAGGATTTTCCTTCACAATGTGACATAAAGTTTATATATCATGGCGTAACAGCTGCTCATATGTACCTTCCACAGTAACACCACTACTTTTGCCTACCTTAGTAAGTTTGGAATCTGCTTAGAGATGAGTATGATTACCACAGATTCATGTGTGGAAAAAGGTGACTTTCAGTTCTTCCATGCAGTGATAAGAACTGCTATTTCAGGTTATACCCTAAGTCACAGGATATGGCCCTTAGGGGTCCCATGCCCTGTATCCCGCGTGTCGGATGTGAAAATTTCTAAAATAGAAATCCTACTGCAGTGATTAATAAGATTTCTTCTACTTATTACCTCAGAAATAAGTTATCGACTATATTTTTACAGCAAATATCAAAACATATTCTACTGCAGCCTTCACAATTAAAACATTGCAGAAAGTAAATGTAAGAAAAAATGTTGGCACATATACAAACACAATGACAGTTATTTTTGGACAATTGTCCCTGGAAAAACGCAATGTGGGAAAACCGGTGCAGCAGATGAGGGTTTTATTATTCTTTAGCAAAAATCATCATATACAAATTACACCCAACAGTATAGAACAAGGCTTTCTGAGAAAAATTTACAGATGTTCCTGAACAAGTATCTGACCCGAGAGATAGGTTCCTCCACCCTCTACGTCTCTCTGGCTTGCCCAAAGTCACTTTCTTTGGCCTCTGGACTGGCCTACGCAGTGCTTGCGTCACTCAAGCCAGCGTTGCCTCTCCCAGCATCACTCTGCTCAGTGCTATCCCTTCTGCTGCTCTACGTCTTCGTCCCTGTCTCTCTAACTGATGCTGAACCCTCTTTGTCTCTCTTCCACCTGCAACTCTCCCTCTGAATCGATTTTCTCTTGCCGAACTTCAACCAGTGAGAAAATCGATTTTACTTGGGCAACTAAGTATCTACCTGGTGTATTTTCCAAATGACCCTCAAGCCCTTTTTTATATCTTCCTGCTAAACAACTAACGGCCTAGATTAAATCATAATCAAAGGCTCAGATCGTTTTGGCTTGATCCGTGGTTTTTTCTAGAAGTTTCACCCCTGATTAGATTAATACCCATTAATATTTTAATTTTTCTAAGTTTAGACTTAGGAACCCCATTAAAATATTAATTATTTTAATAAAATCACTTCTAGGTGGAATTTCCCAGAACGCTTTCTGGGTTCTTTGGAATACATGTGCTCAAGCCTCCGTGTACAATTTGAGGCCTAGAGCACATCCGATGCTACTCCAAATCAACACTCCCTCTTAGCGAGGAATGTGCTCTAGCAATATACTCCTACTACATACTGCTCTGACTCTGAAGCATTGTTCTCTACGTTGTTGAAATCTGACAAGTTTTCCACCAACTACTGCGCTGCTGCAACTGCACTACTCCCTTTGACACTGACACTGTTAATGCTACATTTGTACTACAACTTCCTCTGAATCGCTGCATCTATGCTATTGTTGGCACTGCCACTGCCAACCGTCCCTACACTGCAACCTGCTGCTGCTATTGAAATGGATTTTCAACCATACCCAATTGCTCTCTCAATTGAGTAACTCTTCCGAGAGTCTTTGTGAGTATATCGGCCAACTACTCACCTGTGGGAACATATTGTAGTTGTACTGCCCCACGTTGAACACAATCTCTGATAAAGTGACAACGAATATCTATATGTTTCGATCAATCATGAAATACTGGATTCTCAAAGAGTTTGATGCAACTCTAATTATCGCAATAAACCTTGGTCGCCTCCATCCTTTTTTCTGAATAGGCTCATAAGCAATTTTATCAGCCATATGGCTTTGCACGTAGCTGTGTTGGCTACCATATATTCTGCTTTTGTGGAACTCAGTCCTGCCGATTTCTGCTTCTTGCTACACCAAGATATCATCCTTGATCCAACACTGAAGCAGTACCCTGAGGTACTTTTTCGGTCTACTCAATTACCTGCCCAATCTGCATTGGTGAACCCATTCAAACTGATATCCTCCCCTCTAGAGTACTTCAACCCATATCTGACTATTCCATGTACATACCTAAGTATGTGTCTTACTGCTGCCCAATGCACCCTTTTTGGTTCCACCATGAACTAACTAAGAGTGTTGACAGCAAAGCAAATGTTTGGCCTAGTGTTGACTAGATACATAAGCAACCCAAGGAGTGTTGATTTGTGGTAACATTGGATGTGCTCTAGCCATGAAAATTGGTGGAGAGGCTAAGGCACATAAGATCTCCAAGACTCAGAAATAGTTTGGGGAAATTCCACCCAGTTGGAGAGATTAAAATAATTAATATTTTTAATGGGGTTCCTAAGTCTAAACTTAGGAAAATTAAAATATTAATGGGTATTAATATAGAACTAGGTGAGAATGTTCTAAATGACATGGATCAAGCCAAATCTAATCTTAGTTGTTGATTAGAGACTTAATCTCAGCCGTTGAAGACTCAATAGGAAAAGTATAAGACGAGGCTTGAGGGTCTGTTGGAAACACACCAAGATTGATCAGTCAGTTAGATTTTCTGGAGCAGGGATTGTTGAGAAAATTCGAACAAGTGATTTGTTGCAGCGACGGGTAGTGAGGTAGAGACAGTGCTAGAGGGTTAGCGCAGTGAACAAAGAGGCTAACATAGAGGCAGTTGAGCACTGCGTAGAGACTAAGAGGCACGCGTGGGTGATGCAGAGGGCTAAATATCTGACGCAGAGAGTCAGAAGGCTAACACAGAGGGTTCAGGAGCTATGCTGAGGCTAGCAAAATTGACGTAGAGCCAAGAGGAAGCGCTAGAAGGATTTCCGTGGGACAGACTAGAGCTAAGAGGCTGAATATCTGTCTCGGAGAAGAGGTATTACTGCCGTGTAACAATCCTTGTTGGGTGAGCCATTTCGGCACCCTAGTTGTACTCAAGAAATCTGCATTATAATAAAACCCTCGAAATTGTTGCACCGGTTTTCCTACATTGGGTTTTTCTGGGGACGATTATCTAAAAATAACAGTGTCCCTTGTGTGTTTGTTTCAATATTTCAATTGATGATCTGTATATGAGTTAAGGTTGCATTTGCGTTTATTTCAGTATTTATATTTATAAATAACTTGTTAATGGAATAAACAAGTAGGAGAAATAAGCTAGATAACACAGTAGGGGTTTCTAAGGTGTCAAAATTAGAAATTTCAACATGGCATCAGAGCGTTGCAGATCACAAGAGGACTGAAGGAATCAACGATATTGGAAATTTGCAGTAGTAGCAACTGTCCCAAGAGACAGAGATGCTCCTAAGTAGAAGGCATCAGAGAAGGAGTGATGCAAAACGCCTGTGTCATAATTTCGAGCCAGAGAGAGGGCCAACGCAAAGGCAGAGAAAGGTAGAAGAGGCTCACGAAGAGCCACATCATCCTACTTAGCTAGGTTGGCTTGACGTAGTTGGCCAGAGGAGTGATTCAGCCTTTTCTAGGATTGCGCAGAGCTGGAAGGCTCAGATTCTTCAGTTGCCGGGGCCTAGGGAGCTGTGGGCAGATTGCGGATTGGGAAGCTGGTGGGGTGTTGTTTCTGTCGAAGAAGAACAATACCTAACGAGATAGAACCAAGGTAGAGGGAGTCGCTACCTTGACGAATTTTCTAGCCAAGAAATCCAGATCCGAGTTGCAGTTGCAAAAGTGATTGGAGAGGAGCAGCTCGACATTTGGCGGGAAGATTTCCAATAGGGAAATCAGGACTTAGAGGGAGATTTCTAGGAGGGAAGTCGAAACTCAGAGGGAGTTTAGAAGAGGAGCGAAGATGGCAATGAACGGACTGAGGGATCAGAACAGGTTGGACGGGGCTTCCAACTTTGTCATCTGGAAGGCCAGGATCCTGGTAGCCCTGGATAGATATTGCATCAAGGGCTTCGCCTTGAGAACCGTGGCTATCCCAGTCAACCTGGCTGATAATGAGAAGTATGAGGATGCAATGGCGAGGGCAAAGTGCATAATCCTTGACAAGGTTGAGGATCATGTCGTACCACATATTGCTGAAAAGAACATAGCAAAGGAGATGTGGGATACTTTGACGACCTTGTATTAGGGTACTTCCATGCAGAGGAAGATGGTATTAGAGAATCAGCTGCGAACCTATTAGATGCAGAAGGGGGAGCAGATAGATTTATTCCTTCTCAGATTGCAGGAGATTCGCGACCAACTTACTTCCATAGGGGACACGCCTAATCAAGAGTTCATGGTGAGGACCACCCTAGATGTAGTCTCCGAGGAGTGGGAGACATTTGTCCAAAGCATTTTGGGCAGAGCTAATCTTCCAAGATGGGAAGAGATGTGGGCAGCTCTTCGCTAAGCAGAGATCAAACGATTGACCAAGATGGGAAGTTGTGGTAAAGGAGGTCGAATCAAGGAAGAGGAGGAAGAGGATGTGGCTCTAGCATTTGTGGGACAACAGGGGAAGAGGAAGAAGAAGGATATCTCCAAGGTGAAGTGCTTCCATTGTGGGGAGCTAGGTCATTATGCATCCCAGTGTCCTAAGAAGAAGAACAAGGCAGAGGCTTTTGACTCCAAAGCAACTCCAGCTAAGGTAGAGAAAGAAGTCAGGACTAATGATGAGTGTGCCATGGGTGCTCATGCACCTCTAGAGAAGAGGTGGGGTGACATCGAGTTGTAGTCAAGAGGACTACAGAAGATGTAGGGGTAGGATCTTGAGGTGCCCAAACTCTTGGATCATATCCAGCTACGGGAGCCTTGACTGATAGTAGCAGGATGACGGATGTCGGTAGAAGCAAGATGTGATGGAGCGACAAGGATGTGCTAGAGTGTAGAGGTTTGTAGCAGCGTAGTGGAGGTTGCAGCAATGTAAGAGGCACAGAGGTGTTTGCAGCAGTGTGAGAGGCACAAAGGTGGTTGTAGCAGTGGGAGAGGCACAAAGGTGTTTGCAACAGCGGAGAGGCAGCAGAGGGAACACAAGATAGCAACAAAGGTAGCTTTAGCATCAGGAGGCTTTTGGATTGACAAGGATGTTAGTAATTGGGTAGATCAGTTACTTACTTCTCGGTAACTGAGTTGCAGTGCAGCAGTTAGCACTGGCAGTGGTAGTGCTATGGGTGGCATGATGCAACATATTGAGAGGGAGTTGCAGTACAGATGTAGCAGTGGTAGTGGCATGGTCATGGGCAGCAATACAGGAAGCAACAATGCAATGGATGTTGGGCAGTAGGCCAAGCATCAGCACAGGTACTGATGCAGAAGGATCAGTGTGATGTTCAGTGGTGGAGCATTACTAGAGCACATTCATCGCTAAGAGGGAGTGTTGATTTGTGGTAGCATCGGATGTGTTCTAGCCATGAAAATTGGTGGAGAGGCTAAGGCACATAAGATCTCCAAGACCCAGAAATGGTTTGGGGAAATTCCACCCGGTTGGAGAGATATTAAAATAATTGATATTTTTAATGAGGTTCCTAAGTCTAAACTTAGGAAAATTAAAATATTTATGGGTATTAATATAAAACTAGGTGAGAATGTTCTAAATGACATGGATCAAGCCAAATCTAATCTTAGCCGTTGATTAGAGACTTAATCTCGGTAGTTGAAGACTCAATAGGTAAAGTATAAGAGGAGGCTTAAGGGTCAGTTGGAGACACACCAAGATTGATCAGTCAGTTCGATTTTCTGGAGCGGGGCTTGCTGAGAAAATTCAAACAAGTGATCTGTTGTAGCGAGGGTCAGTGAGTACATAGCAGAGAGGCAGAGATAGTGCCATAGGGTCAGTGTAGTGACCAAAGAGGCTAACGCAGAGGCAGCTAGAGCTACGCAGAGGTAGCAGGATCCACGTAGAGGCAGCTGGGGACTGTGCAAAGGCTAAGAGGCCTGCGTGGGTGACACAGAGGGCCAAAGAGTTGACGCAGAGAGTCAAAAGGCTAACGCAGAGGGTTCAGGAACAATGCTGAGGCTTGCAAGGCTGACCCAGAGCCAAGAGGAAGCACCAAAAGGATTTTTTTGGGACAAACTATAGCTGAGAGGTTGAATTTCTGTCTCCGGGAAGAAGTATTACTGCTGTGTAACAATCTTTGTTGGGTGAGCCATTTCGACACCCTAGTTGTACTCAAGAAATCTGCATAATAATAAAACCCTCATAACTACTGCACTGATTTTCCCGCATTGGGTTTTTCCGGGGATGATTGTCCAAAAATAACAATGTTTCTTGTGTGTTTGTTTCAGTATTTCAGTTGATGATCTGTATATGAGTTAAGGCTGCATTTGTGTTTATTTCAATATTTATATTTATAAATAACTTGTTAATGGAATAAACAAGTGGGAAAAATAAACTAGATAACGCAGTAGGGGTCTCTAACATGTCAGACTTAGAAATTTCAACAATAAGCTGTCTGTACAAGTTGGGATCTACTTCTTTATTCTCCGATGCATCTATTTTCTTCCAGTTGGTGATCATGGGAGTAACCATGGGTGAACAATCATGCATTCTGAATCTCTTCAGAATCTCTGTAGCATACCTTCCTTGTCCAAGGAAGATCTCTCCATTCTTCTGCCAAACTTCCAACCCCAGAAAATAATGCATCAATACCAAGTCCTTCATGTCGAATTCAACTTCAAGATTCTTCTTGTAGTCCTGGATGAGCCTAGATGATCCAGTTAAGAATAGGTCATCTACATATAATACCATAATAAGTGGCTCATTCTCTACCAGTAAATAGTAGAGATTGGAATTAGGATCACTCTTGACAAATCCCAATTGCTGCAAGTAACTATCAATTTGACCATACCAAGCTCTAGGTGCCTGCTCGAGCCCGTACAGGGCTTTCTTTAACATGCAAACATGAGACTTCTTCTCATGAGTTTCGAAGCCTTCGAGTTGTTCTATATACACCTCTTCTTCTATCACTCTGATCAAGAATGTTGTCATGACATCCATCTGGTGAATCTCCCATCCCATTTGAGCTGCTAGGGATATAACAGATCTGGTAGAGGTGTAACGAGCAATTGGGGCGAAGGTCTCTTCGTAGTCTATCCTTTCTCTCTAAGCATACCCCTTTGCTACGAACATTGCCTTGTACTTCTCTATGCTGTTGTTTGCAACATACTTGATCTTGTAGATCCATTGTGATCCTACAACTAATCTATTTTGTGGTCTAGGCACTACTTCCCCGACATCATTCCTCATGATGGAGTTGTACTCTTCCACCATGGAATCCACCCATACTTGGTGTTGAACAACTTCCTGAAAGCTAGAGGGTTCTCTAATTTAAGCTACCAATGCTTGGTATCTATCTGGTTGTCTACACTGCCTCTTCTCGGCTCTAGGAGCTCCAACAAACTCCTCTGCATCTCTGAGTGTCTACTGCACCTCTCTGCTTGTTCTATCAGTGGTGGTGGGAGGCTCAACCAACTCTTCCTCCTGATCCTATTGTTTCGTCTGTTGAGAAGCATCTGCGTTTCATCCCTCTGAGGAAATACTGGTACTGGTCACTGTACTTGACCTAGGTGTATGCTCTCCTGCCTGACCTTCTCGCTGCCCCTACTGCTCTTGTACTAATGGAACATCTCCTAACTAATCTTTTGTAGGCATTTCATGAGATTTCCTTAAAGCTCTATCTTCCATGAACTTTGCATCTCGTCTTACTACAATCTTCCTGCTGCTTGGAATCTAGATTTTATATGCCTTTGAGGTCTCGTTGTATCCTACAAGATACCCCTTCTCTGCAGTCTGATCCAGTTTGTTGTGCTTCTCGTTTGGAATGTGGCAATAAGCCACGCTTCCGAATATCCTGAGATGACTAACTTCTGGCTTCTTCCTAGTGAATACTCCTTTGTGCGTTCTCTTCCCCAATGCTCTATGAGGAGTTCTATTCTAGATGTATACTGTCGTGTTACAAGCTTCTGCCCATAGATACTTCGGTAGATCCTAATCATACAACATGGCTTTGGCTGCCCCAACAATAGTTCAATTCCTCCATTCTGCCACTCCATGTTGCTCCGGATTATATGGAGTTGTCCACTCTTTTGATGCCCTCCTTTGCACAGAAATCTATGAAATCTTTGTCTGTATATTCTCCACCATTATCTGAACGCAATACCTTTATCTTTTCCCCTATCATATTTTCAAAAAGAGCCTTAAACTCTCTGAAACGATCATAGACCTCATCCTTGGTCTTTAAGAAATAGATCCAGGTCTTCTGGAGTGATCATCAATAAAAGTGATGAAGTATTCGCCACCACTAAGAGCCCTTGTGGACATAGGACTGCATATCTGTGTATTAATCCTAATACATCTTTTGCTCTATTGTTACTTCTGGAAAAAGCTTCTTTAGTGTACTTTCCTAGCACACATCCTCTGCACAAGTCATCATGTTCACTACTTAGGACTGGTACCCTTGTAACAATCTCTCTTAGCATCCTCAGTGCTCCATGGTGTAAGTACCCCATTTGCGTGTGCCATAATTCATTTCGCTCCTCACCATCATAGTTGCTACCTATCAATGCCATTGGTGATTCGAGCTACAACCTATATAACTTGTTGCTTCGAACCCTAATTTACTTTTTCTTCTTCCAGCTTTGGATGCTTAACGTATACTTTCTTCCCAATAAAGTATACATCATATCCCTTGTCTTGTAATTGGGACACTAAAATTAAATTCATTCCTAATCTTGGCACATGTAGAACATTGGTGGTTCAGATGTTGGTTCCTACTTCCGTTTGAAAAGCTATGGTGCGTCTACCTACTGGAGTACATTTCGTTTTGTTTCCCATAGTTATTTGGAAGTCCATCTGTTCTTCTTGATAGCTCGAGAAATGTTCTCGTACTCTAGTCATATGAGCTGAAGCCCCGCTATCAATGTACCAAACATTTGTTGATGCTGAATTAGCTAGGCATGCGGATTCTTCATCCAATCTAGTAGCTAAATCTGAGATACTTTGAGTATCCATCTTGTGCCAATTTTTAACGCTAACCTATCTTAGCAACTATTGTAGGAAAAACTGCGACCTGAAATAATCCTCCTTGTTGAATCTTTTGTTGCCTGTCCCTTCTACCACTGATAAATTTCAATTGGAAAAGACTTACCTCTCTGTCGGCTCACTCAAAGAGTTTTCCCATGAAATTCAATCTCTTTGGTTTGAACTGCGCAATCCTCTGGGAGATTCGAATTTCTGCCCTTGCAGGAATTTCGAATTCCCTTCTCTTCTCAACGCTGGATCCTCTAGCTTCTCTATTTTGTTTCCCTATACCTCTGATACCATGTGAAAATTTCTAAAATAGAAATCCTATTATAGTGATTAATATTATTTCTTCTACTTATTACCTCAGGAATAAGTTATCTACTGTATTCTTACGAAAAATATCGAAACATATTCTACTGCAACCTTTACAAATAAAACATTGCAGAAAGTAATGAAAAAAAAAATGTTGGCACATATACAAACACAATGACACAGTTATTTTTGGACAATTGTCCCCGGAAAAACCCAATGTGGGAAAACTAATGTAGCAGATGAGGGTTTTATTATTCTTCAGCAAAATTATCATGTACAAATTACACCTAGCAGTATAGAACAAGGCTTTCTGAGAAAAATCTACAGACATTCTTGAACAAGTATCTGACCCAACAAAGTGGTTCCTCCACCCTCTGCGTGTCTCTGGCTTGCCCAACGTAAATTTCTTCGGCCTCTGCACTGGCCTGCATAGTTCCTGCGTCACTCAAGCCAGCGTTGCCTCTCTGTGTCTTCATCCCTGTCTCCTTGACTGATGTTGAACCCTCCTTGTCTCTCCTCCACCTGCAACTCTTCCTCTGAATCGATTTTCTATTGCCGAACTTCGACCAGTGAGAAAATCGATTTTACTTGGGCAACTGAGTATCTACCTGGTGTATTTTCCAAATGACCCTCAAGCCCCTTCTTATATCTTCCTGTTGGGAAACCAACGACCTACATTAAATCATAATCAAAGGCTCAGATCGTTTTGGCTTGATTCGTGGTTTTTTCTAGAAGTTTCACCCCTGATTAGATTAATACCCATTAATATTTTAATTTTTCAAAGTTTAGACTTAGGAACCCCATTAAAATATTAATAATTTTAATAAAATCACTTACGGGTGGAATTTCCCAAAATGCTTTCTAGGTTCTTTGGAATACATGTGCTCAAGCCTCCCTGCAAAATTTGAGGCCTAGAGCACATTCAATGCTACCCCAAATCAACATCGGACACAACACAACCCATAAAACGTTTCTGACACATTTTTCAGTGTCTTAAAATTAGGAGACATTTTTGGGTCGTGTCGGACACGTGCCCTAACATGTACTGATTTTCGAACACGTCCCATTAAAATCCCAAAGTACAAAGCATCGCATCTTTATTTTTTCTACTTTTTCTGTCAATTTCATGTCTATTCGTGAGAGGAATACTGTTGAGTGTGCAACTATTGTGAAATTTTATCTATTGCAACTACTGGAAATTATTCTTCGAACTCAAAAATTAATTATGCAGTTTATTTGCTATAGAAAATAACGAATAAAATCAAAATTGCAATTTTTCACCATAAACATACTGCGGAAAATAAAATACTGGAAATTGAAATATTCTAGCACACACATACAATAATTTTCACACAGTGATTTTTGGATAATTGTTCCCGGAAAAACCCAACTTGGGAAAACCAGTGCAGCAAATGAGGGTTTTATTATTAATATTTAGCATGAATTCTAAGTACAATAATCTAGATGCCTAGCTGGCAATCTAATTTGAGGAAAATACTGGCAAAAATATTGTGAGAATTTTCTCTCACCCCACATCTATTTTCTACCTCTGAAATCGCTTCCCTAGCCCCTGCATCACCCTCTGCGCAGAGCTTATGCTGTCCCCTTGGATATTTCGGCCTTCCTTCCTTTGCTTCTCCCGAGAATTGGAAATCTTCCACCCAGAATGCTACTGCCCTACTCTTCCACCTGCTACTCACCCTTTAGCTCTATCTTCTCTGCTGACTTGCTGCTACTAAGAAAATCAAACTACTTGGGAAACTGAGTATCTGCACTGGATGATTTCTCCCTCACCACATCGACCTGCTCTTATAATCCTTTGTTGGAGCACCAACGACCAAGATTAAAACTTAATCAATGGCTAGGATCATCTTTGGATCAATCCGTGTGAGTTTCTAGATGATTCTCACCTTATCTCAATTAATATTAATTAATTAACCATATTCCCTAAGTTAGGAAATATTTCAAAATCGGTTAATAATCTAATTGAGACACTTCTAGGTGGAATTTCCAGAAACAATTCATGGGTTTTGGAGATCTCATGTATTCTAGTCTCTCCGCCAAAGTTCAAGGTTAGAACACATCCGATGCTACAAAAACAAACACTCCCTCTTAGCAAGGAATGTGTTATAGTGCTACTGCACATCCTGTAGCAGCACCCTATCTCTGCATCATCTCCTCTCACGTCGCTGCTGCCCACCGACCACTGCACAAATTTGATATATGCTACATTTGTGCTGCTGCTGACCCCGCCATGTTGCTGCCAACATTGCATCTGCATTGCAACTCCCTCTCATCTGTTGTTGCTGCGACTGCAACATTTGCAATTGAAAAGCATCCAAAATAGCCAGTCCTTGCAACTGAAACGGGTTCTCCACCATATCCATTTGTTCTCTAAAATAGACGAACTTAGCTCTCCCTAGAGCTTTTGTGAGTATATCTGCAACCTGCTCTTTTGTGGGAACATACTGTAGCTGGACTGCTCCAAGTTGTACACAATCTATAATGAAGTGACACCGAATATCAATATGCTTTGACCTGTCATGAAACACAAGATTTTCAGAGAGCTTTATGCAACTCTGATTATCACAATAGACATTAGTTGCCTCCATCCTCTGCCTGAACAAGCTTACTAGCAGCTTCCGAAGACATATAGCTTCACATGTAGCTGTGTTGGATACCATATACTCTGCTTCTACATAGCTCAGTGCTATTGACTTCTGCTTCTTGCTACACCAAGAAACCATTCCTGATCCAACACTAAAGAAGTACCGGAGGTACTTTTCCTGTCCACTGAACTGCCTGCTTCGTCTGCATCTGTGTACCCACAATGTCTGACGTCATCCCCTCGAGTATATTTCAACCCATACTTCATTGTGCCGCGAATATACCTAAGAATATGCCTTGTTGCTACCCAATGTATCCTCTTTGGGTCTACCATGAACTGACTAAGGGTATTGACTACGAAGCAGATATATGGCCTAGTGTTGACCAAATACATGAGAGACCTAATGAGTTGTCTATACATGGTGGGGTCGACATCATTGTCATCTTATGCATCTATCTTCTTCCAATTGGTAATCATGGGTGTAGACAAGGGTCTGCAATCTTGCATTTTGAACCTCTTCAGAATATCTGTAGCATATCTTTTTTGCCCAAGGAAGATCTCCCCATCCTTCTGCCACACTTCCAATCCTAAGAAATAGTGCATCAACCCCAAATCCTTCATGTCAAATTTTGCTTCCAGGTTCCTCTTGCAGTCCTCTATGAGCCCTGATGATCTTGTCAAAAAGAGATTATCCACATACAAAACTAGAATGAGTGGCTCACCCTCTACCATCAAATAGTAAAGGTTGGGATCTACGTCACTCTTGACGAATCTCATCTGCTACAAGTAGGTGTCAATTCTACCATACCATACCCTAGGAGCCTGCTTGAATTCGTATAGATCTTTCATCAATCTGCACACATGTGTTCGCCTCTCATGAGTCTCAAAGCCCTCTGGTTGCTCTATGTACACTTCCTCTATCACCTCGTTCAAGAAGGTTGTCTTGACATCCATCTAGTGAATTTGCCATCCCATCTGAGCTATTAGAGATATAACTAACCAGATAGAAGTGTGTTTGGAAACTGGGGCGAAGGTCTCCTCATAATCTATCTCTTGTTTTTGTGCATACCCCTTTTCCACGAACCTAACCTTGTACTTTTACAAACTGCCATCTGTCGCATATTTTATCTTATAGATCCATCTGAAACCTACAATTGATATGTTTTCCAGCCTTGACACTACCTCCCAAACATCATTTGTCATGATAGAGCTATACTCTTCTACAATGGCATCTACCCACACCTGATGTTGTGTGGCCTTCTCAAAGTTGAAAGGTTATGCAACCCGAGCCACCAATGCTTGGTATCTGTCACGCTGTTTGCGTTATCTTTTACTCGTCCTAGGAGTTCTAATAAACTCCTCTACATCTCTTAATGTCTAACAAACCTCTCTGTTGGCTCGACCACTAATCGTGGGAGGTTTTGCCAACTCCTCCTCATCTTGTCTTTGCTACTCCATCTACTGAGAACCTCCCAGATTTCCTGCACCTAAGGAAATATTGGTGCTAGTCACAGTAATTGACCCCTGTGATTGTTCTCTTGCCTGTCCCACTGGTTGCCCCTATTGCTAGGCCAAAGGAGCTTCTGTTGACTAATTTTGATCACCTACAGGCATCTCACGAGATCACCCGAAAGTTCTGTCCTCCACGAACTTCACGTCTCGCCTTACTACTATCTTCCTATTGCTAGGAATGTAGATTCTGAATGCCTTTGAGGTTTCATTGTACCCAACGAAGAACCCCTTCTCTGCAGTCTAATGCAGTTTGGTCTGTTTATCATCTGGCACGTGGCAATAAGCAATGCTACCATAAATTTTGAAGTGGCTAACTTTTGGCTTCTTCCCTGTGAAGACTCCTTTTGGCCTTTTCTTCCCCAATGCTCTATGAGGAGTCCTGTTCTAAATATACACAGTCGTGTTACATGCTTCTGCCCATAGAAATCTGAGTAAATCTTGACCATATGACATAGCCTTTGCAGCTCCAACAATGGTTTTGTTTTTATGCTCCGCTACACCATTCTATTGTGGATTATATGGAGTTGTCCATTCTCTCTTGCTGTCTTCCTTCGCATACAAATTTGTGAAGTCTTTACCAATATATTCTCCACCATTATTTGAGCGAAGCACCTTAATCTTCTTCCCTGTCGCATTCTCCACGAGAGCTTTAAACTCTCTGAAACGATCGAAGACCTCGTCCTTGGTTTTCAAGAAGTAGATCTAGGTTTTCTTGGAATGATCATCAATAAAGGTGATGAAATATTTGGCACCACTGAGAGCTCTAGTGGACATCGACCCACAAATATCTGAGTGTATAAGTCCTAACACGCCATCAACTCTGCTATCACTTCTTGGAAATGTTGCCTTAGTATACTTCCCAAGTATGAATCCTCTGCACACATCACCGTGCTCTGTGCCAAGTTTTGGAACTCCTATTACCGTTTCTTTGAGGAAGCTGAGTGCTTCATGGTGTAGATGTCCCATTCTTCTGTGCCATAACTCATTCAACTCCTTCCCACTGCTACTGTCACTGCCTATTAGTGCCATTGGAGAATCGATTTGTAACTGGTACAATATGTTACTTCGAACTCCAATCTGTCTTACCTTCTTCCAGCTCGGGTGTTTGACATACACTTTATTCCCTACGAAGTGAATATCACACCCCTTATTCTGTAACTGGGATACTGAAATCAGGTTCATATCCAACCCTAGCACATGCAATACATTTGTAGCTTTGGTGCTTGCTCCTGACTCCCTTGAAAATCTATGGTACCTGTTGACTACTGGAGTAGCACCTGATGATTATGTGAAGACTCCACGCCCAAGGATGATCCAGAGGACACTTG
Organism: Pinus taeda; assembly: GCA_000404065.3. Taxonomy (NCBI): domain Eukaryota; kingdom Viridiplantae; phylum Streptophyta; class Pinopsida; order Pinales; family Pinaceae; genus Pinus; species Pinus taeda. Next base: position 287,699 of record APFE030172122.1, read on the forward strand.
TACCATCAGATGTCATCAGTCAACAGAGTTTTTTAACTCTACTTCTATCTTCTCATCATCTTTCTTCTTTGTACCCAGATTCCACACCCCGCGGGGAATTGTAATAAGTGATGCTAGTATGATGTTTCTTGAATTTGTAACAGGCCTAGGATGTGGGACTCGATCAACAAACGAGTACACCTTGGAGTGTTTTTTTTATTCGGTTAATTATCCCTTCTTTTCCCTTCTTTTTCAGAGGCGGATAATTCTCTGGATTTTTTCACTCGTGCACACTCCAAAGCCGAGGTGACGGTTTGAAGATTGAGCCCCTGACACATCTTAGTGTCTAGGGTCGATGTATATTACCATACTAGATCACACAAAAAGTTTCGTGGAATTTGACTAGGTCTAAGTAAGATTTTTTAATAGTTAAAAATTTCCCGCAAAACGGGATTTTTTAATTATTTTTTATGTAAAGGCATAAATAAGTGGCCTTAGGAAATGTCTGGGGCGTATGACCAGTCGAAATTCATTCTCAGAGGCCCAGCATTCTCCTAGAGCCTACTTTGGGGGTCAAAAAATGACTCAAAGTCCCTCAAAAGCCGATTTTTCAAGTGACAGTGGCAAAAATGAAGAAAAAATTCAAAAAAATGAATAATTGGAAAATTTATAAATTTTTCCAAAGTCAAAATAAGTCAAATTTTGACATGGAAAGTAAGTGGCAGTTTAAATGATGATTGGGCATCCTAAGGCCCACCAATCCAAGTGGCAAGTGAGCCAACTCAACAAGAAGCAAGGTGGGCCCACAAATTTTCAAGCCGTGGGTTAAAGGTGGAAACACATGAAATTTATATCAAGTTGATTTAATTTAAAGTGCAAGCCATATTATAAGGTTGAAAGTATAAAGTAAAATGAGTGGGAAATGGACCCACCTCACCCCTCCATGGTATATGTATTACTCAGCCAATTAAAATACGCAGGTCAGCACAACATATTTATGTTGGCAAGTCAACGCAGGTATATACGCAGTTCATACAGCATATTTATGTTGGCAAGTCAACGCAGCCCGTACGCATATAACTCAGCAGTTAACGTGGCAGCCCACTCAGCATATTACACAGCAGTTACGTTGGCAATTTACACAGCTGTGTTGGCAGCCCATACGCAGCAAAGGTATCCACGCAGTTATCACATGGCAGTCCCAGCAGTTTACGTGTTCAAAAACAGCAGTTTAACACAGGTCAGCACATCAATTAACGTGGGCAGGTCAGCACAGCAGTTAACGTGGGCAGGTTAGCAAGTCAAACAACAGTTATCTCCAGTTTAAAGACATCCAAATCTCCCACGTGTTTATCACCGTTTCAATCATAGTAATGTGTATATCATCTACAGCAATTCGTGGGCAGCAACAGCAGTTTAAAGGCAGCCAATCCTACAGCAGTTTGGAGACACATGGACAGTCCTCTAAGCCACTTGTACAAATTCGTTTTACATTGGGATTGTCACTTGTTACACTTGTCATTGTCTCTTGGCATTGGGATCTCCTCCCATTTCTCTATTTATGGGAGCCTTGGGCTCTTATTGTATCATCATAGAACGAGCTGTTGGGCTTGCCGAAACTCTGCTGGATTTTATACTCGTCTTTCATATAAATAAATAAAAGTATTTGGGGTTACTAGCTTCTTTTGTCGCGCATGCTTTGGTTGATGAGGTATACCTGTGTCGTTTGATGTTATTATTCATTTGATATTACGTTTGCTATCTAGTTGTTTCTCTTTGTGCATTTGCCTGAAGGCATTATTGTTTAGGAAGGAGAGATTTGCAGCTATCTCAAATCTCCTCTGGGCTTGGTATATTTTGTGCTCTCGTTGTAGCTTGTCATTGTCGGTTCAATGACAAGTTCAACTTGGTCTCTATATGCCAAGTCTCTTTTGCACTAACAATTGGTTTGCAGGCATTTTTTATTTAAGGACAGGTTGCCAACTCTATTGGAGTGTGAGGACTTCTTCGGTTGGAATAGTCACCTCCAAGGATATCAAAGGACCCACAAGTTGTTCAAGCCAACAATCTCATAAGACATCAAAAGATTTACTCAAGAGGGGGTTTCTTGAGCCCTTTGCTTAGTTTCTATCTTGAAAAATTATCACATATTTTCTTCTTTCATTTGTGTGCATATTGGTTTTATCTTGCATTTGAGGCCCTATTTCTTTTGCATGCTAACTTTTTTGCTTGCTGTCCTACAGGTGTTCCTGGAGGTAATTCAAGTTTGAAGAAGAAAGCCAAAAGCATAAGCTAAGTAACCTCTTTCCATTTGGAAATCCAAGTCCAAGGTTATTTGGGCTTTAACTTGAAAACATTTGACTTCATTCTAAACAAATAAAAAATACAATAATTTTTTTTATTTCTTAAAGAGCAACGCTTTGAAGGCACTGGTCGTTTATGTGTTTCATGCTTATCTCATGTGTTAATGGCTATTGCTCATATCAGGTTTTGCTTATAGATCTTAGATAAATAATCTATTTAACTCTAACAATTCTCCTAGAAATTCGCATCTTTGCTTTTAGCTTAACTTTTCATTAGGGACCACCCCCCTTAGCTAGCCTAGGAGATAGCTCAAACGGAGAGAGTTGGGATTAGTGTGACAGCCCCTTCTCTGAATTCCCTGCCACCAACCACACCTTGTGGGGTTGAAGGCTTTTCTCACTGACTTGTAGGTAGGTGCGGGCGGCAAGGTCAACAGTACCTCTCCCTACTGGAGTACATTTCATTATATTTCCCATAGTAATCTAGAAGTCCATCTCCTCCTCTTTGTAGCCAGAGAAATATTCTCTAACCTCTGTCATGTAAGTTGATTCTCCATTGTCTATATACCAGACTCCCTGTGAAGTTGATCCTGCTAAACAAGAAAATTCGTCCTCTAACCTGGAAGACAAATTTGAAGTCTCTTGAATGTTACTTTGGCCCATGGCTATGATTGAAGAATTTAGTGTGGTATTCCTCTTTTCCACCTTGACACTGGATTTGCTCTAGCGAATTGCTACAAAACCCTCAACGTCCAACTAGAGATCTGCTCAACAAGAAAACCTGAGTTGCTCCCTCTGCCTCTAGAATCAATTGTTCAGGAAAAATTGTATTTTTCTGATCCTCTCTCAGAAAAATCGATCTTCCTCAAGTAATTCAGTCTTCTGACAAAAAGATTGCACTGCTTTTTGAGAATTTCAACTTGCTGCCCACACTGAGCAGCGAAATTCCTTCTTTCCTCTTTTGAGCTCTCTAGCTATTACAACTACTGGAAATTATTCTTCTAACTCAAAAATTAATTATGCGGTTTATTTGCTAGGGCAAATAACGAATAAAATCACAAATGCAATTTTTCACCATAAAAATATTGCGGAAAATAAAACACTGGAAACTGAGATATTCTAGCACACACAATAATTTGGACAGTTTCTTTTGGACAATTGTCCCCGGAAAAACCCAACTTGGGAAAATCGATGCAGCAAATGAGGGTTTTATTATTAATATTCAATAGCAATTATGAGTACAATAATTTAGATGCCCAACTAACAATCTAATCTGAGGAAAACACTGGCAAAAATATTGTGAGAATTTTCTCTCACCTCACAACTATTTTCTGCCTCTGAAATCACTTCCCCAACCTCTGTGTTGAGCTCCCTGCGTCACCCTCTGTGCAAAGCTTACGCTGACCCTCTAGAAATTTCGGCCTTGCTTCCTTTGCCTCTCTCGAGAATTGGAAATCTTCCTCCTAAAATGCCACTGCCCTACTCTTCCATCTACTACTCACCCTTTGGCTCTATCTTCTCTGCTGAGTTGTTGCTACTAGGAAAATCTAACTGCCTAGGCAACTGAGTATCTGCACTAGATGATTTCTCCATCACCACATTGACCTCGTCTTATAATCCTCTGTTGGAGCACCAACGACCAAGATTAAATTTAATCAATGGCTAGGATCATCTCTAGATTGATCCGGGTGAGTTTCTAGATTATTCTCCCCTTATCTCAATTAATACTGATTAATTAACCATATTCCCTAAGTTTAGACTTAGGAAATATTTAAAAATCGGTTAATAATCTAATTGAGACACTTCTAGGTGGAATTTCCAAAAACGATTTATGGGTTTTAGAGATCACATGTATTCTAACCTCTCCACAAAATTTCAAGGTTAGAACACATCCGATGCTACAATAACTAACAACTATCATCAATTCGTGGACGCACGAAGGGATTTGTGGGCATAGAGGAGGAGGATGAAGCAAAGTTAGATGGCAGTGGTAGTGATGGTGATTATGACATGGAAGAGTACCTGGACAATTGATAGAGTCATGACTGGTACCACTGATGAGCTATGATATTCCTACTTGTTTTGTATCTACTCTATCTTGTATTTTCTAGTGGCATTCCCTCAATATCTATGTAATACATTTTGATTTTGATGACTTATTGAAAAATTTGCAATTTATGGTTTTCATATCTAAGTTCTACTTTTAAATTTCTAGTTCTATTTTATCAATTGTGATATTTCTAAATTTCTAGTTTCTTATGTGCTTGAACAATTGTTAATAAGATGAACAATGAACATTGATGTAGTAAATTAATAAACTAACTAGTTCTAAAATTGTAAAACTATAAATACTAAAATTAGTAAATTAATAAATAGATATCATCATGATTCATATCTATAGATGTTTTAATTTCTAAAAAATATGGACCAGGCACTATATTTCAGTAATTTTTTTCATATATGTGTGTGTGTGCCCTATGTCCTGTTTTCAGGGTTGCCGCGTCTCATGTCGAATACCTGTATTTACATGTCCTTTGTGTCCCATGTCCTCGTGTCACGTGACTTAGCTTATACCAGTTATAGCTCGTCTAATTTGCTAGAAAAATGTCTATCTAATAATCAATTGATGATCAAATTGTTGAGCTTTGTGGCTCCTATGGCTTCACCCTTTAGGCCCGCGTCCCTTCTTCCATTAGGATTCGGGCTATGGTTTCCTGTCTTGTCATGGACTTGAGACAGATTCCCTTGTGCCCCTCTTGCTTTCCTGATACTTACACTAACTACTTACCTTTATAGCTCCTTTTGACATTCTTGTCCTACTCAATTGGTGTTCTCACATTTGCTTTTTGACTCTGCACATTCCAACTCACTGATGACATGGATTATGTAACGAACAGGGTGATAAACAAAATTGTGGTACTGAGAAGGGATCTTACCATCCTAAATCAATATTTTGTGGTATCTTTGCAGTTATTGGATACTTGGGATGAATTTTATCACAAGAATGAATTGTGCTGACACTAGTAGTCTTCAGAACATAAGTCTGTTGTTTCCTTTTCTATATGATGCTGACACATTGACTGATTAAGGTCTCTGCATCTATCATGAGGATGTCGATAAGGATTTCTTGTGACCTGATTTTCCCTCATCATGCTTTTGGAAATTCCCTGATTTACTTAAGGTATTGAGGTTGTTGAGTTGGTTACAAAATCTTCACTTGGAATTTTCGTTGTCTACACTGCAGTATCTCAGTTCGTTTTGGCTTTATGTAATATTCCAAAGCTAAATAATGCAAAATTTTCAATAAATTTCAAAAAAACCTTTTGTTAATGCCCTTTTACAAATAGTTAATGCTGAAATCTTTTGTTAAACATTTCATAAGCATACTGGAATAATAGCACAACATTGTAATTTGGAGGCAAATAATATTTTATTCAACTGGAGAAGAAGAGGTACAATGCTTGAAAAAACTAAGTCATTCTTCAACAATACAATACTAGATACAAATAATTGTAAGGAGGGAACTCATCCACTAGATCGGAGCCTTACAAACGATGGAGATTTGTATATCACTTCAGATATGAACCATATGTAGCAAGCAATTCACACCTCCAATAGGAACTCCAAACTTTGATGAATAGCCTTAAATGACAAATGCAACAACTTTTTCCAGAAATGAAAATGCCACAAGATGAGCTTTTGTCTGCAATTTGGATCTTCGTGACCTCGACGAAGTGTGAGAATTTCGTCTACAAGGAATGCCAATAAACCAACCCACAAAAAAGATGAAATTCCTCACTTTGCTGAAAAAAAGATATGAGCCACGATATTTCAGTGGTTCACAAGATCTAATCTTCAAGATAAATGGTAAATATGCCCCCTAGATCTGAAGGATCTTGTAGTGTTCCTAAGTAGGAATATGAGTGATATTTAAACAAATAAATAGTGCAGTCGCATAAAAATAAAAACATGCTTTAGACATCCATGAAAACATTGGAGCCATATATTATAAAATCAGACAACTAGGTACAATATAAAATAGAATGGTGCACCTGGGCTTGTCTCAAGGACAAGCTTGACAAAACCCAAGTGATGGAATAGCTGAGCTGAAGGTTGACCAGTTATTGCACCACTCTACACTGCGCTATCTCAGTAAACAACTGCCCTGTTGAACTTCGACCTGCTGGAATGTGCCCAAAAACTGCCCAAAAAAATTATATCCTTTTAGCCCCGGACTCCTTGGACAAAACCCAACAAAACCCAGAAAGGAATTTCTCTGATTTTGACTTTGGATTTTCGACTTGCTTGGAGCCTCTACCCAATTGCTACTGCCAAATTCAACTTGCAGGAAACAGCCTGCAAATCCCTCTGAAAACACCACTAGAATGCTGCATTCACCTGTGCTAATTGACTCTTTGCTCCCTAGATGATTCTTGGCCAAGATGACTGCTCTCCCGAGCACCACGAAATCGCTGCCAAAGGCCTCTGCACAATCCCTCTACCTAGAAATTCATACTACTAATACACCGGTCTAGTTGGCTGCAAAACCCAACGAAAATTCCCTCAACAAATAGCCTTCCCAGCTCTCGTAACTCCCAGTAAGTTTTGGACCTCATTGCTAGCTCTAACTCCTCCTGCATGTTTCTAGCTACCTAGGAAATATGTAGTCCCCGGCTCTGCGTTGCTGGCTGAAGTGTGTGATTGTGTTGAACTCTCTGAAATCCCTATGGAACAACCTCCCTAGGGCGGGCATGGATGGTCCCCCGAAGAAGAGGTTGAATCTCCTGCTTGGAAGATTCATGGCTAAACAACTGGTAGACTCGCTAAGTAGCAGAGCGTACAAAGGTGTGTTTGTTTGCAAAATATCAAGATGCTCAAAATGAGAGCTCCTTCTCCGTTTATCACCTTGGGCCCCCCTTAGCCTCATGTGGGCCCCTCCATCCACTAATTCGATTCCCTCCAAGCTCATCAAATGGCCAAGTTCGAAATACTCATGTGGGTGGCCCCCACATTCCACTAGCTGCAAAAATAAAGTCGAATTTCCCTATAGTTCCTAAGTTTGCGTGTGGGGTCCTCCTAAGCCAAAAATGATGCTAAAAATGTGTAGCTGCACCCCCTGACTAATGTGTTTGAGAAGGGACATGACAGTCCTCCCCTCCCAAATATTCCTTGCCCTCAAGCAACCTCAAAGTTGGGTGCTCTAGTATGTGCTCACCTTCCCATGTGGCATCCTCATCCAGCAAGTTCTTCCAGCATACCAAGAACTCCCTGATGGTCCTGCTCCTCTGCGTCCTCTCCCTGCTCTCCAAAATGGCCTCTAGTTCCAACACCAAATGGCCCTCATCATCCAACAGGGGTAGATTAGCTGCTGTCATCACCTGTTGTCCCAACACCTTCTTCAGGCATGAGACATGAAACATCTTATGGATTCTACTCCTCAGAGGCAGCTCCAACTCATAAGCCACCTCCCTAACCCACCTAGTCACCCGGTAGGGCCCATAGAAGCGTGGTTGTAGCTTCTCAGCCCCCTTATGTTTTAGTATAGACTGTCTGTAAGGCTGCAACCGAAGGTATACTAAGTCCCCCTCCTCAAAGTGCCTCTCTGTCGTGTGCCAATTTACATAAAATTTTTGCTGATTTTGGGCTGTCACCAAATTATCCTTGAGAGCCTTGAGGATATCTTGGCTTTCTTGGACCTAGTCTTTAGTCTTTGGGGCTTGACTATCTCCAAAAACAATAACAACAGAAGTCAGTGCATCATATCCATAAAGGGCACGGAAAGGAGTCATACCAATAAACATGTGCTGCATGGTGTTGTAGCAATATTCACCCAACTGCAACCACCGAATCCATGTCTTCTGTTGACCTATCACATAGTTCCTCAAGTACCCCTCCAACCACTGGTTGACTCTCTCCGTCTGGCCGTCTGTCTGAGGGTGATAATTGGTGCTAGGAGTGAGCTCCATCCCAACCAACCTGAAGAGCTCCTGCCAAAAGCCACCCATGAATCTGTTGTCTTTGTCGCTCACAATGTTCTTGGTGAGCCCATGTAGCTTGAAAACCTCTTGGAAGAACAACTCAGCAACTTGTGCAATCGTGTACCTAGTGGGGATGGCGAAGAAGTGGGAAAATGATCAACTTGTCGACCACTACATATATGCAATCCTTCCCCTATGTTGTGGGAAGCTCAGTGATGAAGTCCATCGAAATACTTTCCCATTTCCCCTCTGGAATGAGAAGTGGCTATAGTAGCACTGCAAGGTGAGTAAGCTCCCCCTTGTTCCGCTGGCAGGCCTCACATTCCCGTACATGTTGTAGCATGTCATCCATCACATGGTAATGCTCTTCTGCATGTGTCCCCTCCAGTACCTCGCATGCCCTCCCGTCCTTGGAGTACTCCACCAACAGTGAAGCCTTCCAATTCTGGCATATGCTCATGAGAGATAACCCAGCTGGTCTCCTGGATAGAGCATCGGCCACCACATTGTGCTTCCCTCGCACATACTCAATGTCAAAATCATAGGCCTTGATGCAGGAGCATTTAGCTCAGAAGAATCATTGTATTTTAGTAGACATAGGGGGGTCTTGTGTTTTAAGGAAGTTGGTTTCCTAAGTGTTGAATTAATGTAATTATTAAGGTTTTGAGTGATTTTAATGAAAGGGGCTAGAATAGGGATTTAATTAAGTATAGTGAGGCATATTTGTAAATGTTCTCGAATGTTGGAGAACATGAGAGATTTAAGATAGTTGAGAGATTTGAGAATCAGTTGTAAATCTTACGTTAAGAGTTGGTTTCATGATTTGTGGATTAAAGAGGATCCTTAGGGATAAAGATGAGATTTTAGCATTTTGTTGAGAAGTTTATGGATCTAAACCAAGAATTGGTTATGGAATCTTTTTGTATAAATGTAAGCCTAAAAGGCATAGTCAAGTTTGATAGTTAACTGGTTAGCTAGTTAGAGGTTGTGAGTTAGAGGTTTGATTGTAAGCCTACGGGCTAGTAGGAAAACAGAGGCCACTAATACAGAAGATCAGGCCAAGGAAAAAGTTCATGTGTAAATACCTGGTTATTAATACAAACAACTTGACTCTGAGTTTGTGTGTGTGTATGGAGTAATTTAGTTATAATCTGTGTGTGAACTAGAGTAAGTTCTGTGTAGCAGAGGTTGCAGGTGGAATTCGAGCATAACACAGGGAAGAAGAATGATATGAAGGATCGTAATGGATCGCTTGAATCCATTCGAAGGATCACAGTCGAGATTCAGGAGTGACTGTGTTAAGAGCATGCAGAATTAAGCTTAGGAGGAAGTTCTGATGCAGAACATCTAAAGACCGAAACCCTGGAAGAAACCCAAACCCACAGAAGAACACTGAAGAAACGACATAAAAATGAAGTAAAGGGAAGAACAAAGAAGTGAAGTGTCAATGCATAGGAGCCGTTGGATCAGCTAGATCAACAGACAAGATTGTTTGCGATAAGCTGCTAGGATTAAATCGCGTAGAATGGAGTCAAGAAATGAACGGTGAAGATCAAACCCAAGTGCTTAAGGAAGGTGAATCGCGGAAATTGATCTGGATCATCAGATCAATAGATCCATTAGATCGACGGATATTAATGGCGGAGGAATAGATCTGGATCGTTAGATCGACAGATCTGTTAGAAGATAGTGATCAGCGACTGCAGGGGTAGGAGAGTACGGGTTTCCTTGATCGTGGCTGATGTCTCGCGCTCCTAGCCGTCGATCTCATATTCAACCTCTTAGATCATAGTCAACTGTGGGGGTTAAGGCTATTTTAAACCGTGTGCTAGTTGAAGTCCCGCAAACCGTAGATTTGATGGCCACTTATATCTAACGGTCATCGCGCCAATCAGCTCGTACAATAATCAAGGAAGAAAGACCATTTACCCGATTCCATTTAGTAGTTGACATGTAATCCTCAGACAGGTAATCCTCGTGTAAGTGCCTCACCCGATATCGCTGTTAACCGTTGGATCAAGTGTGCTCTGATCAACGGTGGGGGATCGTCGATTAGTTTCGCATCGCAGTATTTCATGAGTGGATGAACCTTGGCCTTAAGAAAATGCGATTTATGATGTGCGATGCTCAGGTGTATCAACAACCGTCAGATTGAATGGTAAGATCAACGGCAAAGATTGAAGTCGATAAGGTTTGGGCCTGAGCGGACCCGAGAAGTTTATCAACGCGAGTTAAGTAATTGAGTTCCGACGGATGAATGGGTTTAAGTGGCAATACGACACGACAATCGTTGATCTGATGTAGTGAAATCAACGGTGGAGGATGAATGCGATAAAGGTCCACAATTGCGTTACTGTTTTCTCTAGAGGCCCTCCAAATTTGAAGCAAATTCGACAGTGGGATCTAGACATATTGCAAGCCCTAACTTGAGGACCATTCATTTCTTGCCCTAGGTTTCCCTTGGATGGTGACCTCATTGTGACTACTGCATCAAATTCAAACAAAATTTCTCATTTAATCCCTTTCTCCCACTCAATTAGGTCAAGCACACCCTTGGTTGATCAATTCCATCCCCTTGACCTAATTTTGGATCCACTTGGTCCTACCAACTCTTAAAGATAATTCCATAGGACCACTTGAAATCCAAGTTTCCACAAGGATTTTGGAGTCTAGGAATCTCCATGACAAGTCATATACTCAAACCCTAGCCCTTGGAATTCTCCTAAGCCCTTCCTAAAGACCCTTTCATCTTGTTTTCCAAGCAAGCAAGCCATATATTTGAGCCTCTCTTGTGAATAGGCTTCTAGGATCACCTTTCATCCTATCATTGATCCATTCAACTTAGAGATCCTTGTTATACCGGGTCTCCTCCCATCGGTGAAAGTCCATAAAGAGCAGGGAGCCTTAGCTGAGGTGACAGAGGGCTATCGCTCCATTGTTGCCCTTGACCTAGTAGTTGCCCTATAGGACCCCTTCCTAGGACTCCTGCTAATTTGAACAGTAACATTTTGGCGTCGTTATTGGGGACACAAGACGTGTGTTTTGTTCCCCATACGACATATTGACATATCATTATTGGTGACTCCATTGGAAGAACGATGCCCTAGTTCTTCATTGAACTTTAAGGTCAATGTTGTAGGATGAAGCAAGCATATTTTAGGCATCTTTAAATTCACCTTGGCGACTCCTACATAATTTACATGCATATCTCAAAAGGGTTGTCTTTCTTTGATGATTTTCCCGCTTTGGACATCGCTAGCGTCCCCGGCTACCCTAATCATGTTGCAGGAAGGATGGTACGTGGGGTGCTCGTGTTTGATGGTGATCCACTCTCCGCAATTGACCATGTCGAAAAATTTTATGCACATGCTTCGAAAGAGAAAGTGGTTCACCAGGATATCCTTATGTTGTTGTTCATGGGATCCCTCAATGGTCATAACTCATGGTTGCAAGATCATGAACCTGAGAGCATCTCATCTATTGAGGAGCTCGTTGATGGCTTTCTTAGACACTTTCAAGTATACCCTGCATTAAGCATCCAGGAGGAAGTCTTCATCGAGCATCATCAAGACATTGAGAATCTAAGTAATGAGCAGGAATACGAGCCATTGTTGGGTCCACATAATGAATAAGTTGATTCTAACAACATGTGTGTAGGACAAGATGAGTCTATGGAAAGTGAAATTGAGACCAACCTTACCTTTCTGAAGGATAGTACTCCTAATGGTTCTTCTTTTGAGAACCTTGAGGAAGGTGATCCCATTAGCCCTTTGGAAAATGACATTGGAGATTATTTCCATATTGAAAAGGAGAAATGGGAAATTGTTGGTCCTCAATTTGACTGTGATCCCATTTATGACACCGACAAGGAGAATGAGGTTGAGAGTGGTCCTCCCTTTCTCCCGGGCATTGTTTATGATGACATATCCATTGATACCCTTGGGAAGGAGAATTATCATTTTCCCTTGCATGAAAGGGAGCAATTGGAGATGATTCATTCTCCTTTGTGGGAAGACCCTATCTTTGATACCAACAATGATAGGATCAATAAGACCCTTGCTCATACCTACCTCCATTGTGATTTCGGGAGTATATTCAAATCGCATGAGCCTTTAGAGTTGGATTTTCAAGAAAAGGATCTTGTCGAGACTTCACCTTCCCCTTTGCCCTTTTCTATTGTTCATCATCTTGAGTCTTCATCAAACGATTCCCTCACCCCTCGTCACATGATCTCAAGTGACCATGAGTTGTTTCCCACTTCTAAGTATAAGGTCAAGCAAGAGCCCCTCAGTGATTATACTTTATCTCCTTGGACACACCTTCAGGGTTTTCATCACTCCATGACCTCGCCTCTCCAATGTGACCATCATTTAGAGCAACCTATTTGTTGCACTCCTTATTTCCCTCACCATTTGTTCCCCTCTAATCACAACCTTGTGGCAACTACAAAGCACAATATTATGAGTAACGATTGTGATAAGAAGTTCTTAAGGATAATCATTCATTCCACCATTGTGTACTTAGAGGGAAGACTCCACATTTCTAGATTGACTCGTGTTCCTTCTCTTAGGGATTCCTCTTACCTCACATGGAAACCATATTTTCCTACCTTTGGCCCGCAACATTCTCCATGTGTTTGGGCTTGCATTCGCTTTGGGATTTGTAGGAATATTTATATTGGTTTGATGATATGTTGGTTGCATTTGCTTTATGATTAAACTTAAATTTGCATATTTTTACTTTCCTGTTGATTTTATGGCCTAACACTAAGCATGGGTGATCATAAGACACCATAGAAACATGTTGCCCCATGTATTTAGTCTTTGACATGTGTAGGTAATAGGTCTACGGTAACCAAGAGATTATTGGTGTTCTCAAGACCTCTCGTTCGAGTAGCTTCGCCTACTTGTTTGAGAACTCATGTCCCAGTTGGAGCCAGATGTTACCCACCATTTTGTGGGTGATATCCCTAGGAGAAAAAATTTCTCCATGATGGTCCTCAGTAAGCAACCAACAACCCCTTGTAGCCACCATCTAGCTCATTGTGCCATTTCTCCACCACCTGATCCAGCCATGTGGTCCCTCACCCATCTGTCATGATCGTATGTTTGAAGGTATGCCTCCCGATCCTAAAGGTATGCCTTGTCCTCTGGTGAACTCTTGGGCATCGATTAAGGGGGGGATTTGGCGAAAAGAGTGTACTAGGTCTGTGCGCTTGTCCCCAAGGTCTCTTTTGGATGTTAACCTTGGACCCTAGTCCCACGGGATCTTCTTTACTAACCTTTGGGCTTTAGGGATGGTACTACATGGGAAACCCCGATTTTGGTTGCGTGGTCCCACTCCCTGATCCACATATATCATCCCCCTTCCACTCATTATAATCCCATTCATCACTCCTCCCACTGTTGAAATTTCTAAGTCTAGCACGTAAAAAATTCCTACTGCATTATCTGGTTTATTATCTCCTACTTGTTCTTTCCATTAACAAGTTATTTATAAATATAAATACCGAAATAAACACAAATGCAACCACAACGCATATACAGATCATCAACTGAAATAACTAAGAAAATCACACAAGGGACATCGTTATTTTTGGGCAATCGTCCCCATAAAAATCCAATGTGGGAAAACCAGTGCAGGAGATATGATGGTTTTATTACTATGCAGTTTCTGAATACAACTAGGGTGCCAAAAATGGCTCACCCTTCAGAGACTTTCCTTAGCATAAGTACCTCTTATCGGAAACAGATATTATGGTTGATCACCCATCGGATGATCGATCCCAAAGCAACTACGAAAGCTCCTTAGTTGGATAGTGAAAGCTGCTCCAAGCTTCTCCACTGCTCTACATCACTCTCCAGGGACTGTGTCATCCTCTCAGCTCCAGTTTGCCCCACGGAAATCTCCAGCACTACCTCTTGGCCCTGCGTCAACTCTGCTAGCCTCTGCACAACTACAATTGCCTCTGCATCAGCCACTTGCCTCTCTGCGTCAACCCTCTGGCTCTCTACATCACCCACACTGGCCTTCTCAACCTCTGCATCAACCTTCCCAGGCTCTGCGCTATCTTTCTGACACTATCTCTACCTCTCTGCTATGTATTCTCGGCCTTCTGCCGAACTGCCCCTCGCTGCAACAAATCACTGGTTTGATTCTCTCAGCAAACCCCACTCCAAAAAATCGAACTCACTGATCAATTTTGGTGTGTCTCCAACTGACCCTCAAGCCTCCTCTTATACTTTTCTTGTTGAGTCTTCAACAACCAAGATTAAGTCCCTAATCAATGACTAATATTAGATTTGGCTTGATCCTCATCTCTTGGAACCTTCTAACCCAAAATTATATCAATACACATTAATATTTTAAATTTCCTAAGTTTATACTTAGGACCCCATTAAAAATATCAATTATTTTAATATCTCCTCATCCGAGTAGCTCCAAACGATTTCTAGGTTTTGGAGATCTCATGTGCTTTAACCTTTCCACCAATTTTCATGGCTAAAGCACATTTGATGCTACCACAAATCAACACCCAGCTGGGGCCACATTCCTCCATTGGGTCCATAAAGGGTCAACCACCCCCTCCCCTTTGCCCACACCTTGCGTCTCGCCTGGAATGATGCTCGGAGGTTGATGAAAAATAAAAGAAAAGAAAAAGCATAATTGGGCACATTCAATAGGAAATTGTACCACAAAATGCAAAATATGGTTGGGACAAATACATAATACGTGGGAAAAAGCCAATAGAGCTTTGCCCCCCTTCCATGGTCATCACCCTAGTTCCTATAGGCCCTTGATGACCATCTATCATTCAGGAACCCATGATTGTCCCAACCCCTAGTCAACGATAAATTACCCCACCTTAAAGGGGGTACCCAGTGCTATACTTTACACATCATGCTCTCATTCCTTTGAGCCCCAAGCAGTTAACCAAAGAAAAATCATAAAAGACAAAAGGAATATGAAGAAGCATGGAAAAATCAAGGTCGGGTAACTCCTATATCACGATTGCTCCCCTATATACATCATTTACCCAAGTATGGGCTTCCCTTTCATTAGCTACCCTTGTATTATGTCATGTCACCCAAGTTTTCCCCTTCATCCCCTACTTTGTTCCATCACTTTATCACATAACATCACCATTTTAAGGATGTACCATGGACATACCACCCCCTTTAGAAGCATAAACCACCTAATCAGGTGCTTGGTTAACCCCCCTTTGAGCTTGGAGACATTTGCACATGCCAAAACCCACCATGAAAGGGCATGCCATTATGAAGTGTCCACCTATTTTCCATGGTTTGTAAACTCTTTTACTTGGTTTTTTTAATGACTTGGTGTACTGGAGGGCAACGGGATGCATTGGATGTTATACAGGATTACAGATGGTCTCCATTTTGTGTTTGGTCTACCTATACGAGGTCCTAACCCTCCAAAGGGCTACATTGCCATATGTAGGGTGTGTGTAGAGAGCCATGTGTCTCCATAGCAACAGGAAGCATTCCATGGATCCCCAGAGACATTCATAGATTACTCATGTTTCACCTATTGGACAAAGAAGATTCACCTAGTTCACAATGCTCAGCCAGCTCCACAGTTGCACCATACACTTGCCAGATGATCCAAGATCTATATGATGATGTGGCATCACTTATATCATCATCCTAGCCCTTGCAGATGGTCTTCAAGCATCTTCAATCTGTTTGGAGACCCATGAGGACATTTGTGTGCCCCCACATCTATTTGGGAGCACCATAGGTTTATTACATGGAGAACAAGGGGCCAACCCCTTGTCCACTATCTTTGGAGTCCTATTTCACATTATGGCACCTATGGACTTCATTAGGCCTCCTCTAAGGCCCAACGAAACATGTTATTGTTCATTCAGCCTTCTTTAGAGGCTTAATCCTTTGTTATTGAGCTAGTTTGGTAGGCTTGTCACCAAAAGTACTTGTTATTTTGCACATTATTTTACTCTAGGGGCTAAATTAAGCCAAAATAAGCTAAATCAAATTCATTAGACATTGTATAAATAGATGATGATTTGATTCATCTCTCATCATCACTTGGATTGATCATATTCTCTTGTGAGATTTTCGTTATTCTATTTGGAGGACGAAATTGGATCGATGGATGAGTTATGATGTTTGGATATCTTCATTTCTGTGTTGGAGCTTCTATATTGGCATATGATGATGATTGGATATACTTGTTCTCACATGTACATGCTATTTTAATGCTATTTTGTCATTCTTTTCTATGTCACATAAAATGATTCTGGGATTTTCTTGGCTAAAAGGGTATAAATTTGTCTTTTATTAGTGTTACATCATGTTATGGGCGATGTATGAATAAGTGAATGTTCCTAGAGATATTTCATTGAAATTTATCTTGACAATTCATCACATATTGTACAGTGAAATATAAAGACCTTGAAGCAGTTGTTCCCATGCCCTAATTGACATGCAAAATTATTCTAGAGGCCTCCTTGACTGAGTGAAATCACTCCAAGCATTGAATCATCTTGACTCCATTTCTCCCAAAGGATTAGGCACTAGTCCTCCATAGGTGATCACCAAAAAGCATAATCTTTAGCACTTATCCCTCTTTTTCTAGGCCTATTCTACATAGGTCACCTAGGGCATCAATTATCTCACAATCTAGCCATCCAAACATTTTGATTTTTGGTCCACCAATGCGTTGGAGTTTTCTCTAGAGACCCTCCAGATTTGAAGCAAATCTAACGGTGGGATCTCGAGATATCACAAGCCCTAGCTTGAGGACTGTTCATTGCCCTAGGTTTCCCTTGGATAGTGACCTCATTGGGACTATTGCATCAAATTCAAAGAACATTTCTCCTTTAATCCATTTCTCCCCCTCAATTAGATCAAGCATACCCTTGTTTGATCAATTCCATACCCTTGACCTAATTCTGGGTCCACTTGGTCCCGTGTGGTCCCACCACCTCTTGAAGATAATCTCATAAGACCACTTGGAATCCAAGTTTCCACAAGGATTTTAGGGTCTAGGAATCTCCTTGGCAAGTCATATACTCAAACCTTAGCCCTTGGAATTCTCCTAAGCCCTTCCTAAAGAGCCTTTCCTCTTACTTTCCAATCAAGCAAACCATATATTTAAGCCTTTCTTGTAATAGGCTTCTAGGATCATCTTTCATCCTATCATTGATCCATTCATATTCATGATCCTTGTTATGCTGAGTCTCCTCCCATCAGTGATAGTTCGTAAAGAGTAGGGATCCTGCGCTGAGGTGACAGTGGGTTATCAATCCATTGTTGTCCTTCACCTAGTAGTTTCCGTATAGGACCCCCTCCTAGGACACCTGCTAGTTTGAACAGTAATAGGACCAACAATTGTGTTCAAGGCACGTGGACTAAAAGGAGCTGAGGTCGGCTATATCAGTGATTAGGTCAGTTGGTATATTGTTCAGGGTAGATTGGTGGTGATAGTTGTTGACACCAAATCCTATTATTTCTTATATCAATGATTGTATGAGGGCCATGATCCCTGGTACAAGAGCCCTAGACAGTTGTAATAAAGTTTGTTAATATAACAAAATTGGGTTGAAAAATTGTAAAATGTTGTGTAGTATGCACTAATTGATTTATTGTTGTGTTTAGTCCACTGTGCAAAGTAGCTTGTTGTGGCATTTGAGTTGGTTGTGTTGGAGATTGTAAGACCAAAACCTAGATTCTCTAGTGCCATAGAAAATCAACACACTCGACCTCAACCAATGACTAGCTTAACCCAAGAAGTAGCGAAGTCGATCCTTGTAGTTATATAAACTCGGCCTCAACAGATTTAGCAAGCTCGACCCTACAAATTAATAATCTCAGTCTCTATAGGAATACAGTTGGCCCATGCAATTCGATGAACTTGATATTTTCTCCCTAGTAGGAAAATTTCGTGATAGGGCTTCAAGATAGGGTTTCTATCCTTTAAAAATAACTTGCCTGTACCCAAACTATTTGATTCTAGTGCATTGATTTGGCCCTGCAAATCTCTTGGCACGATCTTGTTGGCACATTTCTCAAATAAAACGCTTCGGGATGGAAAGAAAACTAACTTTGATACCACTATAATAATCCTTTTAGTTATTTTCTAAAATTTTCAATAAATATTTTCTTCAAAATTCTTCTTGTATCCAAACTATTCGATTCTAGTGAATTGATTTGGCCCTACAAATCTCTTGGCACATTCTAAAATAAAACGCTTCAGGATGGCAAGAAAACCAACTTTGATACCACTATAATAATCCTTTTAGTTATTTTCTAAAATTTTCAATAAATATTTTCTTCAGAAAATTTACACAAATAATTTTGTCGTAAAAATAACGCCATGGCACTTTGCAAAAAACTTATCAAGAAAAATACATATAATACTTAGCAAAAACACAACCTTATTATATTAAATATGGATCTTGAAATACATGCCAAATATGGTTCTAAGAACCTATTAAAAAGTATGGTTGATGATTGTTAAATTTGTAACTATGGTCGGTCTTCATAATGTACATTTGGTCACTTGATGTAATTGTATTTATCATTGTAAAGCATATTTATAAATCCTTGAGTCAAAGGAAAATTGATTTTGAGTCAAAGTCCCATTGCAACTATTTAAAGATGAAAAATTGAATTTAGGAAATGTAAATTTCCAAAAGTGACAAGTCGGCTTCCCTCCAAGTCAAGTCGGCCCTAGCTCGACCTCCTCCATTTGCGCCTTCCCATTCTCTCACTGTTAAGTTATGGTATGTTCTATGCTTATAACAGTTTACTTCCTTTTTTTATTATATTCCACAGATTAGCAATCACATGTACATAAAGTAAAGTGCAGATAGAACATTAAACGATCGACAGAAAACAAGCCAAGACAAGAGACACAAGATGTGGTGGCTAGCCAGGGACAAACCCCACAATGTGTGGGGAAACCCTTTGATCAAACCTTCTTTTATCTTCAATAATTCAGCAAAGGGAAATAGTACAATAAATCTGATTTATATCAGCAGTAGCAAACCCTAGATTAAGAACATCAGCATTAGCAGCTTCATCATCAAAACTAGGGCAGTCGATATCTCACAAACCAACCGTCAGATCAGCTTGATTCCACCACCAAAAGATGCAACCTTCATAGGAGGTTCAGATGAACCTACAACGCAGTTCAGATGAGGAGATCTTCTCGTCCACGCAAGTCAAAATTCACTTCTGCAGTTGCAGCTTCAATTTCTACAACTTCCTTCAAACTAGGCAGTCGATATCTCGCAAACCATCCATCGGATTGTCTTGATTCCACCACCAAAAGTTGCAGCCTTCAGAGGAGGTTCAGGTGAATCTATAGCGCAGATCAGAAGAGGAGATCTTCTGGTCCACACAAGTCAAACTTCACTTCTACAGTTGCAGCTTCAGTTTCTGCAACTTCCTTCAAACTAGTGCAGTCGATATCTCGCAAACCATCTATCGGATTGACTTGATTCCACCACCAAAAGTTGTAGCCTTCAGAGGAGGTTCAGATGAACCTACAACGCATAATCAAAAGAGGAGGTTTGATGGTCCACGCTGGTCAAAGTTTGGATCTGCAATTGCAGCTTCAGTTTCAGCAACTTCCGGCGTCACATGTGTGAGAGAGAGACCCTTTTTTGCGCAGTAGAGAAGAGACTCTTTTCTGCACAGTAGAGAGAGAGAGAGATGTGATGAGATGAGTGAGTGCAAATGAGGAAAATTCCTTCTGTATTTATACATAACTGTTGATGTTTGCATAGATGCGACTGTTGGGCTTCTGAGCCTACATGAGTTGTAGGTCGGCTTAATAATAATTCCATAATCAAAATAAATTCATATCTCCATGAATACTTATCAAAATCGGATGATCTTTAGATCAATCCTACACCTCTCGACGAGAGGAATCTAATGAACATATTATTAGCCATGAATAAGATGACCCACATGAAGTTTGGCCCTAGTTGCCAATTTTAACACTCCCTCTCAACTAGGGATAACTTCATCTGCAATCTGTCTGTCGGTCGCTACTATTCATCCATCAAATGCACTGCACTGTACAGCCTGACCCTTGCCCTGCTCTGCTCTATTATGTCTGTTCTGCTTTGTCTTATTCTGCCCTGTACTGATCTGTACGGCTCTACTCTGCTTTGCTTTGTTCTGTTCTGCTCTGCTTTTGTCTGAATTATGAAGAAGAAGAAATGATCGAGGATGTATCATACTGACTCAAAGTCAGTCTTAGAGTATGTGCCACTAGTCCCAAACCAGTCTCAACCAACTCGAAGTCAGCGTCATAGTGAGTACAACTCCTACCACTGGTCCCAGACCAGTAACAACTGACCCGAAGTTAGTGTCATAGAATGTACCACTCCTACCACTGGTCCCAAACTAGTATCACTGATCCCAGATCAATGGAGGTCATCCTAGTGTAGGGAGTACGGTAGATACAACGATGCGTCCATCGGTACTACTATGGTCCCTAACTTCATTTCTCTGCTCATTAATCAGATGAGAGGTACTTCCCATGAGTCCCAGACTGCATGGGTAGGATGTCTCGACAGGAGAACTTAATCAATCCCGTCCTCACAGGAGAACACATCAATCTTGCTACAATTGCCATGGAGAACACATCAATCCAGGCCGCCATGGAGAACACATCAATCCAGGCCTCACAAGAGTACACATCAATCCTGCTACAATCGCCATGGAGAACACATCAATCCAGGCCTCATAGGAGAACACATCAAACCTGCTACAATCGCCATGGAGAACACATCAATACAACCCTCACAGGAGAACACATCAATCCTGCTACAATCGCCATGGAGAACACATCAATCCAGACCTCACAGGAGAACACATCAATCCTGCTACAATCACCATGGAGAACACATCAATCCAGGCCTCACGGGAGAACTAATCATCCTGCTACACAAGAGAGCGAATCATCCTGTTCCACAAGAGAGCGAATCATCTTGTCCCACAAGAGAGCGAATCATCTTGTTCCAGTGCGCACCACCAGAGGAGGGTGAGTCACCCTGTGGTCGTATGTTGCTCCAATAAGAACCGCAAGCCCTCAGAGCTCCCAGAGCTCAATGTATGCAACATGCAAGACCCTTGTACAAGGGTTTCTTGACGACTTTAAATCGTTTAGGAAAATCATAGATTAGATCTTTCCTCGAGGCTTTGACAAGGTGTATTGACCTGTACATCATCTTAATGTGATGGTGCCTCCTTGCTCATCGACTTACCATATCCTAGATGATGTCTATCTGCTCGAGCAATCGACAAATACAAGATTCCTCAATAATCGAATCCCACCTCTGGTTGTTACAAAGAATCACAGTGGTATGTGTTCAAATAGCTCACTGAAGAGCTTCCCCAACCAGGCAGCTTCATAAGAGATCATACTCGTAGATATCTATCCGGTCTTGGCAGTGCTTATGGCAACCGACTTCTGCTTCCTGCTCATCCATTATATCGAAGCAGAATCCAAAGAGAAACAGCACTAAAAAGTGCTCCAGTGATCCTCCACACTACTTGCCTAATCAACATTCGAATAATCATGCAGTTTCATATTTCCGGCAGTGTATCTCAATCCATGAGAGATTGTGTCCTGAAGACATCTCAAAATATTCTTGACACCAATCTAGTGAGGCTCAACCAAACATGAGCTCACAATGCTAACTGCAAAACATATGTTCGGACGAAGGTTCACCAAGAACATCAACGCGAATGAGTTTTTGAAACTCAGAGGCATTTCCCAAATTTGGTCCGACATCACTACCATATAACTTCTGAAAGTTAAGATCCTCGAGGTAGTCACAGGGTTGCAGTCCATCATACCAAATATTTTCAGAATCTTCACCACATATTTTCCTTGAGATAGGAAAATTTCCCTTGGCTTCTGCCACACTTCAAGTCCTTGGTTCTTCATTTCAAATTCAAAAAGCCAACTCCCTCTTACATTTGTGAATGAGAGGGTATGCACCTGTTAGAAAGAGGTCATCCACATACAACACCAGTATGAGAAGCTTGTCATCTTCAACCTTAAAGTAAAGGTTAGGATCGGATTCACTCCTAGTGAATCCCAACTTCATCAAGTAGCTATCGATCCTCTCATACCATGCTTGGGGTGCTTGCTTCAGCCCATAGAGAGCCTTCTTCAACCTGCATACATGAGATTTTTGATCATAAATCTCAAATCCTTTCGGTTGCTCCACGTAAACCTCTTCTTTGATCGAACCATGCAAGAACGCGATCTTGACATCCATCTGATGTAGGTTCCAACCTTGTGAAGCCGCAAGGGCTATGATCAAGCGGATGGTCGTATATCTGGCAACAGGTGCAAATATCACATCATAGTCAATACCTTCCTTCTGGGAGAAACCACGAGCAAGAAAACGAGCCTTATACTATTCCGTACTTCCATTTGTTGCAATTTTATCTTGTAAAGCCATTTTGAAGTAACAATTGTCTTGTCTTGGGGTCTGGGAACTACTTCCCAGACATCATTCTCCATAATAGTCATAGCATCCTTCCATACTTGATGCTTCACAGCATCTAAGAATGATGAAGGTTCATTTTGTATGATTGTGCTCATAATGGTCAGGTATCCCTGATACCTATTAGGTTTCTTACTTTCACAGAAGGTTCCTTGGGGTGCAGCATGTCCTTCAGCATCATCAAGTATCCCCCTAAGCCATGAAGGCCTCTTCTTGGAAGAGAAAGGCTCAGGTGGATAAATAGGATCCATCAATTCTTCCACATCAGGCATTGTTACATCATCTACCCATAGAGACAGCTTCCACAATTGCACGGTGCCACACCATTCTGCTCTGGAGTATGTGGTGTAGTAGTCTCCCTCTTAATGTCAACTTCAGGTATGCCTGAGTGAACCAACTGTAATATATCGGAGGTCTTGCTTAGGCTTGAGGGGAATGGTCCCCTTTTGAGCTTTCTTTGACACATCCCAAACATACACCTTCTTTTTCTACTCGGAATTTGGGCATCCATGTTACCATATGTCTTACATCGGGTAGATCTTTGTAATGAAGGTAGGAAAACCTCCAATGCCATAGTTCGGACTGAAGAGATGTGTCATAAGACATGACACCTACCTGACTTTCATCGACCTGATATAATGAATCAACACGAAACCCAAGAGTAAAGGCATCTTTAACATTATTTTTCGATACACGTACCTTGCCATCGCTGAAGGTTACCTTGTAGCCTTTGTCTTCCATTACCGAGATGGACACCAGGTTCTTTCGGAGGTCAGGTGCATTTAATACATCATGGAATTTCTAGCCTTCTTGAATGGTTGTCCTCTTCCTTGATTTCCAGCATTCCTTTTACCTTTGCTATTGAATTTTCCATCCCTTCGATTACCATGAGAGGGATTTTGATCATCGTCACGGTGAGAGTCCTTTCTATCAAGGCATTCCCTTGCATAGTGACCCGCTTTATTGCAAATGTAACATCGTCCTTTTCTTCCACCCTTCGGTCCAGCCTTTCTTTTCGATTTAGACTCGAAATTATTTATTTTCTTAGCATGAGAAGAAAAGGCAGTAGGAAGACCTTTAGGCAAAGGCATTTCTTGCTCTTCTACCCTTGTTTCTTCTAAAATGCATCTAGCCATTAATTCCTTGAAACTAGGAATTACATGATTGTTTAGAAGAGTGGTCCTGAACATGTACCATTCGGATGGTAATCCTCCAAGAATCGTGAGTGCCATTTACCTACCAGTAATAGTCTCCCCAATAGATAGGAGATTTTTCTTGATATTCTTAAGAAGTATGCTTGCATACTCTCATTTTTACCCTTCTTAATTTCCTTTAGCTTATTTCTAAGAAACAAAACTTGATTTGCATCGATTTAATTTAAATAAACTCACTAGTCTATCGTAGATCTCCTTGGAGGTGTTCAAATCGGAGATGTAGGCCACCAAGCATTTGTCAATAGAGTCCCTGATGATCTTCTTCGCTTTAACTTCTCCGTTCTTCCATTTGTTCCTGGCAGCAGGAGGTGCATTTGATGGAGGCTCAACAATATTGCCTCTCACATGATCCAATACTCCTTGATCCTCAAGGATTAGATCGATAGATATCTTCCATCCGTGATAGTCAGCTTTCTCACGGAGCTTGTCCTTAGCAGGAAAGAGTGATGAGGACCCCATAATTCTTTTAGGATAGCCTTGCCAATCTTCTCTTCGGTGATTGCTCTTGCTCTTGCTCGGGCTTTGTATTCACCTAACTCTGACACCATGTTAAGTTATGGAATGTTCTATGCTTATAACAGTTTACTTCTTTTTCTTATTATATTCCATAGATTAGCAATCACATGTACATAAAGTAAAGCGCAGATAGAACATTAAACGATCGACAAAAAACAAGCCAAGACAAGAGACACAAGATGTGGCGGCTAGCCAGGGACAAACCCCACAATGTGTGGGGAAACCCTTTGATCAAATCTTCTTTTATCTTCAATAATTCAGCAGAGAGAAATAGTACAATAAATCTGATTTATATCAGCAGTAGCAAACCCTAGATTAGCAGCATTAGCATTAGCGGCTTCATCATCAAAACTAGGGTAGTTGATATCTCACAAACCGACCATCGGATCAGCTTTATTCCACCACCAAAAGTTGCAGCCTTCAGAGGAGGTGCAGATGAACCTACAACGCAGTTCAGATGAGGAGATCTTCTGATCCACGCAAGCCGAACTTCACTTCTGCAGTTGCAGCTTCAGTTTCTGCAGCTTCATTCAAACTAGGGCAGTCAATATCTCGCAACTGTCCGTCAGATTGACTTGATTCTACCACCAAAAGTTGCAACCTTTAGAGGAGGTTCAGATGAACCCACAACGCAGATCAGAAGAGGAGATCTTCTAGTCCACACAAGTCAAAATTCACTTCTGCAATTGCAGCTTCAGTTTCTACAGCTTCCTTCAAACTAGGGCAGTCAATATCTCGCAAACCATTCTTCAAATTGACTTGATTCCACCACCAAAAGTTGCAGCGTTCAGAGGAGGTTCAGATGAACCTACACCGTAGATCAGAAGAGGAGGTTTGATGGTCCACGCTGGTCAAAGTTTGGATCTGCAGTTGCACCTTCAGTTCCAGTAGCTTCTGGATTCACATGTGTGAGAGAGAGACCCTTTTCTACGCAGTAGAGAAGAAACTCTTTTTTGTGCAGTAGAGAGAGAGAGAGATGTGATGAGATGAGTGAGTGCAAATGAGGAAAAGTCCTCCCGTATTTATACATAACTGTTGATGTTTGAATAGATGCGACTATTGGGCTTCTGAGCCTACATGAGTTGTAGGTCGGCTTGATAATAATTCCATAATCAAAATAAATTCATATCTCCATGAATACTTATCGGAATCGGATGATATTTCGATCAATCCTACACCTCTCGATGAGAGGAATCTAATGAACATATTATCATCCATGAATAAGATGACCCACATGAAGTTTGGCCCTAGTTGCCAATTTTAACACTCACACAAGAGTTTCTAGGAAAATGAACGAAGGACAAGAAGGGTGAAGTAGGATGAAGGAGGCCAAAATATCTTTTTTCTCTCTCTTGCAACTAAAATGTGTGGATAAGTCTCTCTCTTTGTGATTCACATTTTGTTGGCACAACTATTGCATGGGGCCGAAATTTTTGGGTCACTGGGACAACTGTCGCAGGGCCAAAAATTTTGGGGCAACTGTCTATTACAGGAGGGTCAGAATTTTGGTTTAGACAAGAAGAGCGAAGTGCAAGATCAGATTGGGTGACTTGAATTGGAGGAAAAGGCCAAGTTTGACCATAGGTCTAGGTGTGTCTCTAACTGAACAAGAAGAATTTCTCTATCGAAAAAGGTTGTTGGTTTTTCCCCTTTGTGGGTTTTCCTAGGGTTAATCTTGTCTTCTTTTGTGTGTTGTGATCTCTACTGTTCCACTATTCTTTATGGTTGAATTTTTGAAGTATAATTGTTGAATGACATATTGGCATAAGTTAAAAGAAGATCTACATCAAAAGTAACTATTAGAATTTCAGAAATATTGTGCTCACCCTAATTGCACTAAGAAAATGGACATGGTATCAGAGCTTTGGTGAAGGAAGAAGGGAACATTAGATCACCTTGACAAAACCATAGAGAGAATTTTATTCAATTCCTTGCATATTGGTTTCTATGATTTCCTCTATGAAATCTGAAAACAAGCTAGAGGGAGCATCAAACTTCAGAACTTGGAAAGTTAGAATAGATATTCATCTTGCCAAGAGCAAGGTTTTGCATATTGTTATATGGAAGGTTACTGAACCAGAAGATGATGCAAGAAAAGAAAAGTTCAAGGAGGATGACATCAATGCTATGAGCATTATAGTGGACTCCATTAAGGATCATTTGGTTGCCTACATTGCAAAACTTGATACTTCAAAGAAGATGTGCGATGCCCTAATGAATCTCTACAGTATCAAGAACGTTTGTCAATCAATGAGCTTGAAGAATGAACTTCTTAATACAAGGACGACTAATGACAACGTTGTGGCTTCTTACTTCATAAGGATTTCTCAAAAAAGAGATCAGATGCAAGCAATTGTAGAATCCATTCCTGATCAAGAACTAGTGATTACAACACCCAATGGTCTTCCTAGATCATGGGATGCTTTTGCAGCAGGTATAAGCAGTTGGAAGGAAGATCCTACATTTTAACTATGGATATTGTGTGCTTAAGAAGAAGTAAGATTGATGACTAGAGATCGTCAAGATGAGGAAGTTCAAGCCCTCGTAGTTTGTTTCAAGGGAAAGAAGAAGTTTGGACCTCAACACAACAAGTTAGGAAAGGGATCTTCTTCCTCTAAGAAGAAGTAAGACTTGTCAAAGATCCAATGTTATGGTTATCAAAAATATGGGCATTTCAAGAGAGATTGTCCTAACATGGCTAATAACAAGAAGAGAAGAGGGAAGCAACAAGCTCCTGCAACAAATGTTGAAGACGAAAAACCAAGTAAGGCCAAAGGTGATAAGGATTTCTTTTACTATTTTGCTTTGACAGGTTCACTTGCAAATGATGATGACATGTGGCTGGTTGGGAGTGGAGCATCAAGGCACATGACCAGAGAGCGTGGGAATCTTTCAAGCATGACAAAAAAGGTGGTCTCAAAGGGTTGAACTGGGAGACAATAACAACTATTCAATCAAAGGAGTTGGAAAGGAATCCATAAAGTTGGAATTTGGTAACAATGTACATCTCAAAAATGTTCTTTACGTACTAAGTTTGAAAACGAATCTTGTCTCTTTTTCTTGTCTAGAAGATAAAGGAGAAAGAGTTGTTCTTGTGGATGGCAAAGTACTTGTTTGGTCCAAGGGATCTAGTATAGATGATGCTAGGGTTATTGGGATTCTTGATGAAAGATTGTATAGATTTGTGAGTCAACTAGATCAAGCACTAGTACATGATGAGATAAATCCAAGTGAGCTATGGCACAAAAGGTATGGACATATTCATTATAGAGCATTGCCTGAGTTGAGTCAAATAGTGTCGGGGATTCCTTAACTGCAGATAAAGAATGATGGTGTATCCAAAGGTTGTGCTCTTGGGAAGAACATCAAGAAATCATTTCCAAACAATGACAACAAATCTAAAGAAGCTTTGGACTTAGTTCATTCTGATGTATGTGGTCTGATGCCCATGAAATCGCTTGGTGGTCCACTATACTATGTGACATTTATTGATGACTTCTCCTGCAAGACATGGATATATCTCTTGAAGACTAAGGATGAAGTATTCGACAAGTTCCATGAATTTAAAGCTAAAGTGGAAAACTTGACAAGCAGAAAGATTAAGATACTAAGATGTGAGAATGGAGGAGAATACACCTCAAAGGAGCGTGTTGCTTTCACCGAGCAAGTTGGGATTAAGAGGGAGCTAATTGTCCCCTATAATACACAACAAAATGGAGTACCAAAACGAAAGAACGGGTCAGTTGAAGAATATGTCAAGGCCATGATGCATGATTTGGACTTGCCATTGTTCTTATGGGGTGAATCATCACAGATAGTTGTGTACATTCGAAATAGAAGTCCTCATAAAGTTCTAGAAGGTATGACTCTTGAAGAAGCTTTTTCTAAAAGGAAGCCAAAGCTTGGTCACATGAGGATCTATGGTTATCTTGTATATATTCATGTTCCTAAGGATGAGAGGAACAAGCTTGTGCCTTCAAGAAATGAAGGCATATTTGTTGGATACAATAAATCATTGAAGGCTTACAAGGTATACATTCTAGAGTATCAACAAATAGAGGTCAGCCAAGATGTCACCTTCGACAAGAAAGTGGCATATTGGAAGTGTAAAGAAGTCTCTATAGATTCCTTGGATGAATTGAAGGACGATGTCTCATGGGAGGGGCATTTGAGTTCTACGGAATGTATCAGAAGGCCAAAAGGGCCTCAAGATCCAGCAGAACCAGTCATAGTTCCATAGATCAAGAAGAGACTAGCATGGCTTAGATCCACATTAGAAGAGGAAGAAGGACATGCAACTTCAAATGGCACATCTAGAGAGGTGAAGAAACATAAGAGGTTCTCAAGCTATGCAACTTTCACAACAAAACTCACTGACGAAGAACCTTCCACATATGAAGAAGCAGCTAGTCAGTAGGTATGGAAGGAAGCGATGAATGAAGAGTACCAATCGATCATGAAGAATGATGTCTAAGAGATTGTGCTAAGACAAGAAGGGAAGTCAGTGGTGACTTCCAAGTGGATATACAAGTTTAAGCATGTTGCAGATGGTAGTATTGACAAATACAAGGTGTGGTTCATGGCTAGAGAATTCTCCCAGAAAGAGGGAGAAGACTATGATGAGACCTTTGCTCTAGTTGTCAAGTACACCTCTATTAGATCCATCATTTCTCTTACTACTTCGTTGGGATGGAAATTGCACTGGATTGATGTGAAGATTGCTTTCCTCAATGGTGTAATTAACGAAGAGGTGTACATATAGCAACCTCAAGGCTTTGAGGTATATGGAAAGGAATCTCATGTTTACAGATTGAAGAAGGCATTGTATGGACTCAAGCAAGCTCCAAGAGCTTGATATGCTCATATTGACATCTATTTGAAGAGACTAGGATTTACTAAGAGCGAAGCCGATCCAAACCTTTACTTTAAGGTTGTGAAGAATACACTTGTGATCTTACTATGTTAAAATTGGCAACCAGGGCAAAACTTCATGTGGGTCATCTTATTCATGGCTGATAATATTATTATTAAATTCCTCTCGTCGAGAGGTGTAGGATTGATATAAAGATCATCCGATTCCGATAAGTATTCATGGAGATATGAATTTATTTTGATTATGGAATTATTATCAAGCCGACCTACAACTCATGTAGGCTCAGAAGCCCAACAGTAACATCTATTCACCCACCAACATTGTGTATAAATATAAGAGAACTTTTCCTCATTTGGACTCACTCATCTCATCACATCTCTCTCTCTACTGCGCAGATATGAGTCTCTTCTCTACTGCACTGAAATGGGTCTCTCTCTCTCACTCATGTGAAGCTGGAAGCTGCTGAATTTGAAGCTGCAACTGCAGAAGTAAAGATTGACTTGCGAGGCCTAGAAGATCTCCTCTTTGGAACTGCGTTGTAGGTTCATTTGAACCTCCTCTAAAAGCCACAACTTTTGGTGGTGGAATGAAGTCAATCCGATGAACGGTTTGCAAGATATCGACTGCCCTAGTTTGAAGCCGGAA
>APFE030172122.1:317744-351453 GCA_000404065.3 Pinus taeda
TGAGACTGGTCTGGGACCAGTGGTACACTCTCTGAGACTGCGATACTGGTCTGGGACTAGTGGTAGGAGTGGTACTTACTATGAAGCTGACTTCGAGTTGGCTGAGACTGGTCTGGGACCAGTGATATGCACTCTGACACTGATTTTGAGTCAGTGGAGGATGATACTAGTTTAGGACCAGTGGAGTTGTACTCACTATGACGCTGACTTCGGGTTGGTTGAAATTGGTCTGGGACCAGTGGTACATACTCTGAGACTGACTTTGAGTTAGTATCATACATCCTCGATCATTTCTTCTTCTTCATAATTCGGACAAAAGCAGAGCAGAACAGAACAATGCAAGAGCAGAGCAAAATAGAGCAAAACAGTATAGATCAGTACAGGGTAGAACAAGTCAAAGCAGATCAGGCAGAATTGAGCAGAGCAGGGCAAGGGTCAGGCTATACAGGGCAGTGTATTTGATGGATGAATAGTAACGATCGATAGATAGATTGTAGATGAAGTTCTCCATGTTGAGAGGGAGTGTTAAAATTGGCAACCAGGGCAAAACTTCATGTGGGTCATCTTATTCATGGCTGATAATATTTTTATTAAATTCTTCTCGTCGAGAGGTGTAGGATTGATATAAAGATCATCTGATTGCGATAAGTATTGATGGATATATGAATTTATTTTGATTATGGAATTATTATCAAGCCGACCTACAACTCATGTAGGCTCAGAAGCCCAACAGTCGCATCTATTCACCCACCAACGTTGTGTATAAATATAAGAGGACTTTTCCTCATTTGAACTCACTCATCTCATCACATCTCTCTCTCTCTACTACGCAGATATGAGTTTCTTCTCTATTGCACTGAAATGGGTCTCTCTCTCTCACACATGTGAAGCTGGAAGCTGCTCAATTTGAGGCTGCAACTGTAGAAGTAAAGATTGACTTGCGAGGCCTAGAAGATCTCCTCTTTGGAACTGCGCTGTAGGTTCATCTGAACCTCCTCTGAAAGCCGCAACTTCTGGTGGTGGAATGAAGTCAATCTGATGAATGGTTTGCAAGATATCGACTGCCCTAGTTTGAAGCCGGAAACTGCTGAAACTAAAGCTGCAACTGCAGAAGTAAAGATTGACTTGCGAGGCCTAGAAGATCTCCTCTTTGGAACTTCGTTGTAGGTTCATCTGAACCTCCTCTAAAAGCCACAACTCCTGGTGGTGGAATGAAGTCAATCTGATGAATGGTTTGCAAGATATCGATTGCCCTAGTTTGAAGTCAGAAACTGCTGAAACTGAAGCTGCAACTGCAGAAGTAAAGATTGACCTGCGTGGCCTAGAAGATCTCCTCATATGAACTGCGCTGTAGGTTCATCTGAACCTCCTCTGGAAGCTGAAACTTTTGGTGGTGGAATGAAGTCAATCCGACGGTCGGTTTGTAAGATATCGTCTGCCCTAGTTTGATAATAAAGCCGATAATGCTGATGCTATCTAGGGTTTGCTACTGCTGATATGAATCAGATTTATTGTACTATTTCTCTCTGCTGAATTATTGAAGATAAAAGAAGATTTGATCAAAGGGTTTCCCCACACATTGGTGGGGTTTGTCCCTGGCTAGCTGCCACATCTTGTGTCTCTTGTCTTGGCTTGTTTTCTGTCGATCGTTTAATGTTCTATCTGCACTTTACTTTATGTACATGTGATTGCTAATCGATGGAATATAATAAGAAAAAGAAGTAAACTGTTATAAGCATAAAACATACCATAACTTAACATACTATTATATATTGATGACTTGTTTTGACGAGCCTCTTATCATTCAGTGCAAGAAGCAGTTGGATTTTGAGTTCAATATGAAGGATCTCGAGTTGATGCACTTTGGGATTAGAAGTATGATAGAAACCTAATGAAGTCTTCCTTGGTCAAGGAAAATATGTGTTAGAGATCTTTCAAATATTTGGTATGATGGATTGTAAATACATGGCGACTCCCATGGTGACTAACTTGAAAAAGTTAAGAGGCTCTGACTCCATATTGGTAGATCCATCTATGTACTGGTGGCTAATTGGTTCATTGAAGTATTTGGTTAACACCAGATTGGACATATGCTTTGTTGTGAACACATTGAGCCAGTTCTAGGTTGAACCGAGACATGAGCATTGGATTGCAGCAAAGCACATTTTGAGATATTTGCGTGGTATAGTGAATTATGGCTTGATATTTGTTGCAAACAAGAATGTACAGCTTCAGGGATATACAAATGTTGATTGGGCAAGAAGTGTTAAAGATAGGAAGAGTACCTCGGGAGTACGCTTTAGTTTGGGATCTACTATGATATCGTGGATGAATAGGAAGCAAAGGTCGATTGTACTCAGCACTACTAAAGGAAAGTACATCGCAGCCAATGAGGCTTGCATCAAAGCAATATGGATCCATAAGTTCTTGCAAGATTGTTCGGCCAAGGGTTGGAACCGGTGGTGATACACTTTAATAATCAAAGTTGTGTGAAACTTTCATAGAATCCTATGTTCCATGATAGGTTGAAGCATATTGAGATCAAGTACCACTACATCCGTGACATGGTGCAGAGGAGAGAAATAAGGCTCGAGTACATCTCCACCGATAAGCAGACAGTTGATGTTTTGACGAAGTCGTTGCCGCAAGACAAGTTCGCGTACTTCAGAGACAAGTTGGGGCTTGTGGAGATTACCCCTCTCATTGAGAGAGAGTGTTGATATGTCTACAGCACGGATGGACATTCTCTTGAAAGGGATAATGGGTCCAAGAGACCAAAAGGGCTCAATAGGTAGTGTTGAGTGAGTGTCTCTTAGAGGACCCTGATCACACACTCGAAATGGTGGAGTGACGTCCTGGACTCTAATCACACACCAGGCATGGTGGAGTTAGGTTCTTGAACATCTGGACCTTGATCACACACTGGGAAGGGTGGAGTGAGGTCCTCGAACATGATCACATACCAGGCATGGTGGAGTGAGATCCTTTCAACATTTAGACCCAATCACCAACTAGGAAGGGGTTGAGTGAGGTCTTGGCCCCGCTCACCAAGAAGGGTGAGTAAGTGCTTGCTCATTGAGGGTCTCAGCATTATGCCCTAGGTAGAGGTCATGGGATTTGAGGACCAATCACTCTGGAGGAGTGAGTCCTGATATGCTGATGACATTGCCATGGGTTTGGTACCACCCTGGATATGGCCACAAGAGGGCAATGTTTGTCAATATTATTATTTTATTAAGTATGCACAATATTTAGACAAGCCTCATGCATGAGAGTTATCAAAATGTAAACAATTCATTTTTATGAAACATTCACATTTGACAACATTAGCTGTGAGAAGAAATATTAGAAGAGAAAAGTAGTGATAAGTGCAAAACTTTAGTTGCTAAAATATGCACATTATCAGGTAGCTTCCCATTAAAAGGGATGAACGTGATGCACTGTTGGCTAGACAAAGGAAGATTTTACTCATAGAGATTCTTCCAAGTTACTAATCAGCAGTTCTGCAGGCCTTTAAAGCTAATATCAATATTAGAAAGTGATGAGTCTAGAACAAAAGCCAGCTCCTGAATAAGCAGTAAGAAATAGAAGCAAACCATAGGTTTGGTAAGCTAAGAACATACATAAAATAATGAAAGAAGCACAACTTAGCTTATAAATAAGAAGACCAAGGAATAGAATTAATTCCTAGTAGGATGAAAAAATGGCTCTGGAGAATGTGGTGGACGTGGCAGAGAATGGTAAGGGAAACGGTGCTACGGCTAAGCTACAGACACTCTCTATTCTGAAACCCCATCATCATCTCAAGCGTAAGGATGACCAAGAGCTCCCTCTCATCCTTCACGCCCATTTGAAGTTCGTTGTTGTCGAGGTTATGGCCTGTGATGAGACCGAGGAGGTTGGTGCAGAAGTGAATTTGCCGATGGCCCATAAGGGCACCTTAGTGATTCTCCATTTGGAGACAGATGACATTGATACGGCATTTAAACTAGCAGTGGAGGCCAAGGTAACTCTCACTGAAGAGGTTGTGGAACATCCTTGGGGTCAACGATACGGAAATGGAAAGGGAGCAAGTTCATTCAAAACCCACATCCATAGCAAGAAGGGACCTGCTCGTTTCAGAAGCCTTGACTTTGGTGAGCGCAAGGGCTTTATCAAGGGAAATGACATGGGCGTCATACACGATCCTAGCCACGGCCCACCTCTCAGAAAGGTGATCCTCAGGCACTCATTGTTCCCGAGACATTTTGTTTACTGCGGAAATATTTTGGCAGTGGGTAACGTGCTGCCCTTGTGGTCAATTCTGGAGGAAGCCTTTATCTGCATCGCAGAACAAAATGTCGACCATTGAGGCTCATTTGCTAGGGTTTCTGGAGACCCTCGGAGCTATGCAGACAGTAGAAAGGAGCTTGTGGAAACCACAATGAGGAAAAAAGCACGACTAATAGGATTTTGCCCAACAGAGCATCAGGAACAACCCTGCCTGGACCAAATCTCGCCCCCTTAGATAGAACCAGAACCGAAATTGCTGGTAAGGCCTCATCCATTTCAAGTTTTTATAAAAGCCCCATCTGGGAGGACACATCTAGCCTGGGTACAGATCACCAAATCAGTACTGCTCTTGAAGAACAGCATCTATCAACACACTGGTTACCCTGCAAGATCACAGGTTTTAATTATTGGAGGCATAGTACTCCAAGACTACAAAACCCTTATGGATTACAAAATCCTACCTGAGTCTACCATCACGCTCAACCTACGGCTGAGGGGAGGTGGGGCAGACCATCACAAAACAAATCTCTCAGGCCATGGCATAGGTAGCAGCACAGCAAAAACCCCAGAAACACATCAAAAACAAAAGAAATGCAAGGTTATCCTTCAAAGACATTCTTGAAGGAAACAAACCAGCCACAAACACAACAAAACAAGTTGGCTCAGCACCCGCCCCATACATTATAGAACAACTAAGCTACACCCCAGAAATAAATATGGATATACCAGAAACAGACGAGTGCTATTCTACATTCAAAAAACAAGCAACAATCTACAAATTCAATTGTTTCTGGCCCAAGTCTATGGACCTATTCCTTTGGATTTTAGAACTTGGACCGATACATGTGACATTCGGCTTTGTGCCAAAAGCTTCTTCATTGTAATATTTCGTATAGCAGAGAAAAGGGACACCATTATGAGGGCAAGACCATGGTTTATGAGATCCATAGGTCTCTTCATGACTCCATGGTTCCCAGAATTTGATCCAAACACAATGGTTGTATCTTGGATGTTGATCTGGGTTCATCTTCACAACCTATCACTACACTTCTAGAGCCCTCAAGTCCTAACTACTATAGGCAACACCATTGGGTGATTCATTAAAATGGATACAGAAAGAACAGAGGAAGGAATTTATACATTCGCACACGTGTGTGGAAGTAGACCTCAGTAAAGGGTTGTCAGACCAAATACAACTCAAGTATAAACAAAGTTGCTGGTTACAGATACTAGATTATGAAATACCGCATTCAGATGCAGAATTTGTCACCAAACAGGGCATCTTTAAAACACATGCCTAGAAGCCAAAAAAGATAAGCGTAGGAAGAAGAAAGCAGGAAAACAGCCCAAGGGATGGCAATTCCCTCCACCAACCCCTGAAGATGTCCCTGTTGAGGAAGAAGAAACAGAAAAGGAACATCACTCCCCAAGTGAACAACCAAATCCACAAGAAGCCAGAAACAGTGGAAGCTGTACCACAGGATCTGATGGACTCTTTGCCGAAGAAGATACCAGATTCAATGGATACTAGTGGAGCCAAAAAACTCCATTCTTCAGACCACTCCGATTCAGACAAGGATAATCCTCGCCCAGAGGAGGACACCTCACTCGTACTGTTTTCATCCTTACCGACTCAAGATGAGTGGCGAAAGGTTGAGAAGAAAAAAGGGAGAAAAGCATAACTTTCTCCCCAATTGTGCATTATTTTTCCGGTTATTTTCTTTCTGGTTTCTTTTTTTTTGAACAGCAGTTTTGACCTGCTTATGAATATGCGCTTCAGCATCTACAAAATGTAATTTTGTTATTTCTAATAAAATTACGAATTTTCCTAGGGGAAAAAAAGAATTAATTCCTAGTCTACTTTACAAGTAGCCACACCATAGAATAACAAAAAGTTACTGCAGAGCTTCTCTTGATATAAGAAAGTAAAATATTAAAATTAAAGGAAAATAAAATTGAAAGAGTGGACATCATAGATATTTATGCATTCTTTCTCACCGGGCTGTTTTCATAAGAAAAGAGTTCCAATCTTTCAGCAGCTAATTCTGGTTTGGCTTTTTCCCATAGTGTCATGCCTCTTCCAGCTCGCAAAATGGTGGGAACCCATCCAGTGAACAAAGTGCTGCATCCACAGACATCGCCATTACCAACATACCACACTAATTTATCCATAAGATAGCATAAAGATGGACAGAAACTAGAATGAAAAAACAGCTAGATGCCATCATCGAAACACCTACCAGAAGACAATATTTTAGGTGGGACATCAGTGATGGTGAACATGGCACGACCATTATGAGATATTTAGATAAATGTTACATTTAACATGTTGGTAAATATATCAGTGAGAGTATGGAATATAAATTATTGATGATGTCAGAGAACATATCAGAAAATATCAGAAAACTTCAAAAAATACAACAGTAATCATTTTTATTTTTTATTTGTTTTTAATATGAAAATAAAAGTGATATGTAAGAAGTATAGAATGTCAAGTGGTATATCACACATTGATATTGAATTTTGATATTTGTCCTTAGTCCTACAAGATAACACAAAATCACATCAAAACAAAAATAAATGAATCTCATGAGCTGAATCATCATGATACATGAACATCTAGATATTACACTGATAAATGTACTGAGGAATCATTGATTCCTTCTACCCATTTTACAAACAAAGGTCAACGTTCTTCCTTTGTGTTACCCCTCATATTAACGTGAGAGGTAAATTGCGATTTTCATCACATGACAGGTTTTGCAGGGATGACTTAGGGGTGACTTGCAGGGATGATGATGGGCTTGAGATACACACCTTCTGTTCTTGCTTGGAGACAGCACATCTTGGTTGGGCACGTCTTTGATCTTCTTCCTTCACCATGATGTTCCAAGTGAGGTGGATTATGCGGTGGTACTTCATTCTCTCTTCATGGTAGCACTTGATACGTAGATAGATAGTTGTGGCATGCTCATTGATACTATCATGTCATTGGTGGGTGGATCATGATTATGTGTCCATGGTTAGCCTAGCTTAGCACTTGCACATCTCACTTATGAAACATAGATCAAAAGAGTGGCATGGTGTGATCTTGGTTCACTGAGCTCCATTTATTTGTGACTTTGGCTTATGATAGAATGCACTAAAAGATACTACTTCTAATTGTCACCCTCATCATTGGCACGTATGAATGTGAAAATCTATTATAAATCGACCCCCTTATTGCATGATGAAGACTTGTGTAAAAGCAAAGTAGAAAGATAAATCATTTTAATCATTGACCATTTCCACTTAAATAAAGTGTGACATTAAGTTCATGTAACTAGAAGGGGATGATATCATGGGGCTGCCCCCTAGTTTATCTCATATGACAGCTCACTTAGATGACATATGGTGGAAGTCAATACATCCACAAAAGTATATTGATGGAGCTGCTTTATTAAATTCAAACCATGGCACATAGAGATGTAGGCATATATGTTGTGAAGCCATCACACTCCTCTCATTGGTGGCCATTCTTAAGCTATGGAGCTGTCCACATTGTAACTTGCTATGGAAGTCGTGGATGGTTGATTTCCTCAGTTCAAGTGTAGTATGGGGCCAACCCCTCCTTAGCCCATGTGATTATATGTTCTATGCATTTGTATGATCATCACATGGTGGAGCCACCATACTAATTTGCATTCCATGATCTTCATGAGGTGGTCATCCACACTACAAATTAAGCCATGAAAGTGGGTAGATGCATATATGCTCAAGATGGAAGTATTGTATTGAAGTTCCACCCCCTAATCTTCATTAGTTAACACTTAACTCATTTAATGCTAAGTTCAAGCATGCCATATGGATCACCCATGAGTGCATATTGTGGAAATAAGTCCGACACATCAAAAATCCCTATTGCATTATCTGGTTTATTATCTCCTACTTGTTCATTCCATTAACAAGTTATTTATTAATATAGATACCGAAATAAACACAAATGCAGCCTTCACACATATACAGATCAACAATTGAAATAACTGAGACAACACAAGGGACACCGTTATTTTTGGACAATCAACCCCAGAAAAACCCAATGCGGGAAAACTGGTGCAGTAGATGAGGGTTTTATTATTATGCAATTTTATGA
This sequence comes from Pinus taeda, assembly GCA_000404065.3. NCBI lineage: Eukaryota > Viridiplantae > Streptophyta > Pinopsida > Pinales > Pinaceae > Pinus > Pinus taeda. The sequence goes on from APFE030172122.1 coordinate 326,149, forward strand.
ATACAACTACGGTGCCAGAAATGGCTCACCCTTCAGAGATTTTCCTTGGCAGAAGTACCTTGCTTCGGAGACAGATATTTTTCGGCTTATCAACAACCGGATGATGAGCCCCACAGTGACTTCGACTGTTCCTCAGCTGGATAGCAAAAGCTGCTCCAAGCTTCTCTCTAGAACTACATCACCCTCTATGACTCTACGTCTGCCTCTCAGCGCTCAATCTGCCCCACGAAAACACCACAGCACAACTCTTTCTGCCCTGCATCAGTTTTGTGTCAGCTTCTCCGCATCCTACATCCTCAATGCTAGCCCTCCAAGCCTCTGTGTCAACTTTGGCTCTCTCTGCATTGTCTCTTCCCGCACTCCCTCTACCTCTCTGTTATGTATTCTCGGCCTTCTGCCGAACTGCCCCTCAATGTAAGAGATCACTAACTCAATTTCTCAGCAAACCCTGCCCCAGAAAATCGAATTGACTGATCAATTTGGTGTATATCCAACTAACCCTCAAGCCTCTTCTTATGCTTTTTCTGTTGATGATTCAATGGCCAAGATTAAGTCCCTAATCAACGACTGAGATTAGATTTGGATTGATTCTCATTATTTAGAACTTTCTCACCCATATTATATTAATACACATTAATATTTTAATTTTCCTAAGTTTAGACTTAGGGTCTCATTAAAAATATTAATTATTTTAATATCTCTCCATCTGAGTAGAATTTCCCCAAATGATTTTTGGGTCTTGGAGATCTCATGTGCCTTAGCCTCTCCACCAATTTTCATAGCTAGAGCACATCAGATGCTACCAAAAATCAACACTCCCTCTTAGCCAGGAATGTGCTCTAGTAATGCTTCACCATAGAAACATCGCATTGATCTTTAGCATCGATACTTGTGTTGATACTTGGCCTACTGCCTCACATCACCTGCACTGCTGCTTCTTGTACTACTGCCCATGACACTGCCACATCTATATTGTAGCTTCCTCTCAACATGTTGCATCATGCTGCCCATAGCATTGCAATTGCTAATTGTTGCATTGCAACTTAATTACCGAGAAGTAAGTAACTGACTTCACCCAAATACTGACATCCCGGTCAGTCTAGAAACCTTGTGATGCTGAAGCTGCCTCTGCTGCCATTGTGCTGCTGCAAACTGTTGAAATTTCTAAGTCTATCAGTTAGAAATTCAATCTGTATTCTTCTGGTTTATTTCTTCTATTTGTTAATTCTGAACAAGTTACTTAAAACATATAAATAACGAAATAAACACAATACAATCTCAACATCTATAGATCAACAGCTGAAAGAAAACAAACACACAAGTGACACTATTATTTTTGGACAACTCGTCCCCGAAAAAACCTAATGTGGGAAAACCAGAGCAACGATTCTCAAGGTTTATTATTTTGCAGTATATCCTTGAGTACAATTGGGTGCCAAACTAGCTCACCCGATAGAGAAAAATAATCGGCAATAATACCTCTCTATTCGAAAAGAGGTATTTAGAAAACTTGTCCCACGAAACCCTCTCCAGCAACTCTGAAGCATTGTGTTGGCCCTTCTGGCCTCTGCGTCAGCCCTCTGAGGCACTACGCAGCCTCTAGGACCCTTTGCATCACTCCTGCTTCCCTCTGCGTGGATGACGCAGGCCCTCTGGCCTCTGCGTTGTCTCTGATGGGCTCTGCGTGGCCTGCTCTATCTTTTGTGTCTGCCTCTGCGCTGGTCTCTCGGCACTATCTCTGCTTCTTTCCAATACTCACTGCCCCTCGTTGCTGATCACTGATTTGACTTTCCTTAGAAAACCCCACTCTAGTAAATCAAATGACTGATCACTCTAGTGTGTTCTCCAACTAACCCTCAAGCCTCCTGTTATACTTTTCCTGTTAGTCCTTCAACGGCCAAGATTACATCTCTAATCAACGGCTAAAATTAGATTTGGCTTGATCCATGACTTTTGGAACCTTCTAACTCAGTTTTATATTAATAAGGTAATACCCATTAATATTTTATTTTTCATGAGTTTAGACTTAGGAACTCCATTAAAAATATTAATTATTTTAATATCTCCAAAACCGGGTAGAATCTGCCCAAACCATTTATGGGTCTTAGAGATCTCACGTTTAGCCTCTCCACCAATTTTCATGGCTAGAGCACATCCAATGCTATCCCAAATAAACACTCCCTCTTAGCAAGAACTGTCTACTAGTAACACTCCTCACTGAGTATTACTCTAATTATATGGCACCGATACCTGTGCTGATACTAGGCCTCCCCGCCCAACATCCTCTGCATTGCTGCATCATGTATTGCTGCCCATGACCCTGCCACTACCACTGTAGCATCCATACGACATCTCCCTCTGCATCTGTGTTGCTACTGGTCCTTTCTCCCAACAGTGTATTTGCACTGCAACCCCCTCTCATCATGCTGCTTCGTGCTACTGCATACTACAGCACTACAACTCAGTTACCGAGAAGCAAGTAGCTGATCCAACCAAACACTGACATCCCTGTTAGGCTAGAAACACTCTCCATGTTGAAGCTCTCTTTGCCGCTAACAAGTGCTCCCTATACTGACCTCTGTGCTGCTACAACAACTCCCTGCATCTCGCACCACTGCAAACCTCTCTGTGCCATTCTACACAGTTGCAACACTCTTCGTTCCTCTCGCAATGTTGCAGCTTGCCAGCCTCGCGTTGCCCGGGGACTCCCGCACTGTAGCACTCTCTGCTGCTTCATCCCCATCCGTCTCTATCGACATCCACTAGTCTTGATACTCTTTCTTCGAGGCTCCGTAGCAAGGTATAATCCAAGAGGTTGGGTACCTCATGGATCCTGCCCCTAATCGCCTATAATCCTCTTGATTGCAACTCGATGTCTCCCCACCTCTTCTCTAGAGGTACATGAGCACTCATGGCACAATTGTCATCCTCCTTGACCTCCTTCTCTGCCTTCGTTGGCACTGCCTTAGAGTAAGACACCTCTCCCTTACTCTTCTTCCTCGAACACTGGTTCGCATAATGACCCAATTCCCCACAATTGAAGCATTTGACCTTAGAGAGGTCCTTTTTCTTCCTCTTCTCCTACTTTCCTGTAGATGCTAGAGCCGCATCCTCTTCCTCTTCCTTCTTGATTCGGACTCCATTGCTACTACTTCCCGTCTTGCTCAACCGTCTGATCTCTTCTTGATGAATAGTCGCCCACAATTCTTCCCAATCTGGAAGATCTGCCCTGGACAAATGTCTCCCACTCCTTGGAGACTGCATTTAGAGTGGTCCTCACCAACATCTCCTCATCCGGGGTGGCCCCTATGGAAGTCAGTTGGTCCTGGAGCTCCTTCAACCAACCAAGGAAGTGATCTATCTACTCCCCCTTTTGCATCTAGTATGACCGCAGCTGATTCTCAATTAACATCTTCCTCTGCACGAAAGTATGCTGGTACAACTTCTTCATGGTGTCCCACATTTCCTTTGTCGTCTCCTTCTTGGCAATATGTTGGACCACATGATCCTTGACCCCATCAAGGATGATGTATTTCACCTTGGCCATCGCCTCCTCGTACTTCTCATTATCATTCAGGTCAACTGGGATCGCCATGGTTCTTAAGGCGGAGGCCTTGATGCGATGTCTATCTAGAATGGACAAGATCCTAGCCTTCCAGACCACAAAGTTGGACGCCCCGTCTAACCTGTCCTGATCCCTCAGCCCATTCATGGCCATCTCTCTGCTCTTCTCGTCGACTTCTCCAAGTCTCTCTACTTCCCTCTGGAAGTTCTCTCTTCGACTCTTGTTGAGTCTCTCTACTTCCCGCCTGGAAGTTCTCTGCTAGACTCCCTTTGAGTCTCAATTTCCCTTCTGGAAATCCTCCTGCCAATCATCAAGTTGTACCTCTTCAATCTTTTGTGCACCTGCAACACTGATCTGGATTCCCTCGGTAGCAACTCACTCTACCTTGGTTTTACCTTGTTAGGTATTGTTCTGCCCACAGTACACCACTAGCTTCGCTCCCACAAACTGCCCACAGATTCCTATGCCCCAGCAACTAAAGGACTTAGCCTCTAAGATCTGCATAATCCCGACACTGGCAAAACTGCTCCCTTAGCCAACTGCGTCAACCCTCCTGGTCTCTGTGTGGCTCTGCGTGAGCCCTTTTCTGCCCTCCTCAGCCTCTGCGCTGGCCTCTCGCTGGCCCGGACTGAAGACGCAATCCCCATGCATCAACCCTTCTTTTGTTGCTTTCTGCAAGGATCAACTTCTGTCACTCGAGACAACTGATTCTGCTGCAAATGCTCTGCTTCCGTTGATGCCTTCAGCGCTCCTATGATCTGCAACCATGATTTGATACCATGTTGAAATTTCTAAGTCTATCCGTTAGAAATTTAATCTGTATTCTTCTGGTTTATTTCTTCCACTTGTTAACTCTAAACAAGTTATTTAAAACATATAAATAATGAAATAAACACAATACAGTCTCAACATCTACAGATCAACAACTGAAAGAAAACAAACACACAAGTGACACCATTATTTTTGGACAACTCGTCCCCGGAAAAACCTAATGCAAGAAAACTAGTGCAATAATCCTGAGGGTTTATTATTATGCAGTATATCCTTGAGTACAATTGGGTGCCAAACTAGCTCACCCGACAAAGAAAAATAACAGGCAATAATACCTCTCTATTTGGAAACAGGTATTCAAAAAACCTGTCCCACGAAACCCTCTCCAGCAACTCTGAAGCACTGCGATGGCCCTTCTGGCCTCTGCATCAGCCCTCTGAGGCACTACGCAGCCTCCGAGACCCTCTGCGTCACTCGTGCTACCCTTTGCATGGATGACGCAGGCCCTTTGGCCTCTATACTGTCTTTGTTGGGCCTGCTCTGACTTCTACATTTGCCTCTCTGTTTCTGCACTGGTCTCTCGGCACTATCTTTGCCTCTCTATCTAGTACTCACTGCCCCTCGGTGCTGATCACTAATTCGACTTTACTTAGCAAATCCCTCTCTAGTAAATCGAATCACTGATCACTCTAGTGTGTTCTCCAACTGACCCTCAAGCCTCCTCTTATACTTTTCCTGTTGGTCCTTCAACGGCCAAGAATACATCTCTAATCAACGGCTAAAATTAGATTTGGCTTGATCATTGACTTTTGGAACCTTCTAACCCAGTTTTATATTAATACTGATTAATATTTTATTTTTCCTAAGTTTAGACATAGGAACTCCATTAAAAATACTAATTATTTTAATATCTCCCAAACCTATTACAATCTACCCAAACCATTTCTAGGTCTTGGAGATCTCATATGCTTTAGCCTCTCCACCAATTTTCATGGCCAGAGCACATGCGATGCTACCCCAAATCAACATAAACACCTTTGTGCCTCTTGCACTACTGCAACCTATACTGCTACCCAGATTTCTGCACTCTAGCCCTGCCTTGTTGCTCCATCACACTTTGCTCCACCCGACCCTTGTCATCATGCTACTGTCGTTAAGGGCTCCCATAGCCAGATGTGATCCATGAGTTTGGGTACCTCAAGGATCCTACCCCTAGCACGTAATCCTCTTGACTACAACTTGATGTCTCCCCACCTCTTCTCCAGAGGCGCATGAGCAGTGATGGCACAATTGTCACCAGGCTCGACATCCTTCTCCGCCTTAGCTAGAGCTGCCTTTGAATCGGAAGCTTCTCCCTTGCCCTTCTTCCTGGGACACTGGGATGCATAATGACGCACCTCCCCACAATTGAAGCAGTTGAACTTGGAGATATCCTTCTTCTTCCTCTTCCATTGTTGTCCAGCAAATGCTAGAGCCGCATCCTCTTCCTACTTGAATCGAACTCCCTCACCACTACTCCCCGCCTTGGTCATCCTCCTGATCTCTTCCTATCGAAGAGCTACCCACATCTCCTCCCAACTGCGAAGAGTAGCCCTAACCAAAATACTTTGGACAAATGTCTCCCACTCCTTGGAGACTGCATTCAAGGCAGTCCTGACCATAAAATCTGGATCCGGTGTAGACCCCACGGAAGTAAATTGATCGTGAATCTCCTGCAACCCAAGAAGGAATGGATCTATCTACTTTCCCTTATGCATCTGATATGACCTCAACTGATTCTCCAATAGCATCTTCCATTACACGGAAGAGCCCTGGTATAAGGTGGTCAGGGTAACCCACATCTCCTTTGTTGTGTTCTTCTCAGCAATATGTGGTATGACATCATCTTTGACCCCGTCTAGGATCATGCACTTCACCCTCGCTATCGCCTCCTCATACTTCTCATTCTCGGTTGGGTCAATTGGGATAGCCACTAATTTCAAGACATAGTCCTTGATGCGATATCCATCCAAGATTGCTAGGATCCTGGCCTTCCATATGACAAAGTTGGAAGCCCCGTCCAACCTATCCTGATCCCTTAGTCCGTTCACTGCCATTTCAACTCCTCTTCTGGACTCCCTCTGAGTCTTGACTCCCCTCCTGGAAATCTCTGTCAGAGTCCTAATTTACTTCCTAGAAATCCTCTGGCCAACTGTTGAACCGCTCCTCTCCAATCCTCCTTGCAACTGCAACTCGGATCTGGATTCCTTGGGTAGAAATCCGTCAAGGTAGTGATTCCCTCTACCTTGGTTCCGTCTCCTTAGACATTGTTCTGTATCGACAAAAACAACACCCCTCTAGCTCCTTAAATCACAATCCTGCCACAACTCCCCAAGCCCCAGCAACTGAAGAAACTAAGCCTTTCAGGCTTTGTGCAATCCCAGCAAAGGCTAAATCTGCTCCTTCGGCCAACTGCTTCAATCCTACCTGGCTGAGCAGGATGAGGTGGCTCTTCGTGAGCCTCTTCTACCTCACTCTGCCTTTGCGTTGGCCCTTCCCTTGGCTCGAACTACTGACGCAGGTTACACCTCTTCTCTTGTTGCTTCTGCTCTAGAATAGTGCTCTCTTTCAGGACAGCTGCTTCTATTACAAATTTCATATTTCTGCTAGTGTCTTTAGTCCTCCTGTGATCTGCAATCCCTCTGATACCATGTGGAAATTTTTAAGTCGGACACATCAAAAATCCCTACTACATTATCTGATTTATTATCGCTTACTTGTTCATTCCATTAACAAGTTAGTTATTAATATAAATACTGAAATAAAAACAAATGCAACCTTCACACATATATAGATCAACAACTGAAATAACTGAGACAACATAAGGGACACCATTATTTTTGGACAATCGTCCCCGAAAAACCAAATGTGGGAAAACCGGTGCAACAGATGAGGGTTTCATTATTATGTAGTTTTCTGAATACAACTAGGGTGTCAGAAGTGGCTCACCCTTCAGAGATTTTCCTTGGTAGAAGTACCTTGCTCTAGAGACAAATATTCCGGTTGATCAGCAACTGGATGATGAGCCCCACAGTGACTTCGATTGTTCCTCAGGTAGACAGTGAAAGCTGCTCCAAGCTTCTCTTTGGAACTACGTCACCCTCAATGACTCTGCGTCTTCCTCTCAGCTCTCAGTCTATCCCACGAAAACAGCACATCACAGCTCTTTCTGTCCAGCATCAACTCTGCTAGCCTCTACGTCAGTTCTACATCAGCTTCTCGGCCTCCTATGTCCTCAACGCTGGCCTTCCAAACCTCTGTGTCAGCTCTGGTTGTCTCTGCACTGTCTCTTCCTGCATTCTCTTTGCCTCTCTGCTATGTATTCTCGGCCTTCTGCCGAACTGCCCCTCACTGCAACAAATCACTAACTCAATTTCTCACCAAACCCTGCCCCAGAAAATTGAATTGACTGATCAACTTGGTTTATCTCCAACTAACCCTCACACCTCTTCTTATACTTTTTTTGTTGATGATTCAATGACCGAGATTGAGTCCCTACTCAACAGCTAAGATTAGATTTGGCTTGATCCTCGTTATTTAGAACTTTCTCACCCATATTATATTAATACACATTAATATTTTAATTTTCCTAAGTTTAGACTTAGGGTCTCATTAAAAATATTAATTATTTTAGTATCTCTCCATCTAGATGGAATTTCCCAAAACGATTCATGGGCCTTGGAGATCTCATGTGTCTTAGCCTCTCCACCAGTTTTCATGGCTAGAGCACATCCGATGCTACTGAAAATCAACACATACATGTCAAAGGAATAGGGATTCCCCCTCTCCTACTCATAGAATGGATGGATTATCATTCATTTCACACATGGGGTTGCATTCTACCAACTAACCATTACATAGAGAAGTTATTGGATGGAGAGGTTGGTTTATTCTTGGACTTGGTTGTTGTTATGGAAATTTTTAAGTCTGACACATCAGAAATCTCTACTGCATTATCTGGTTTGGTATCTCCTACTTGTACTTTCAATTAACAAGTTATTTATCAATAAAAATACTGAAATAAACACAAATGCAGCCTTCACACATATATAGATCAACAACTGAAATAACTTAGACAACACAAGGGACACCGTTATTTTTGGACAATCGTCTCCGGAAAAACCCAATGTGGGAAAACCGGTGTAGCAGATATGAGGGTTTTATTATTATGCAGTTTTCTGAATACAACTAGAGTGCCAGAAATAGCTCACCCTTCAGAGATTTTCCTTGGCAGAAGTACCTTTCTTCGAAGACAAATATTTTGGCTAATCAACAACCGGATGAATAGCCTCACAGTGACTTCGACTCCTCCCTTTGTTGGACAACGAAAGTTGCTCCAAGCTACCCTCAAGAACTATGTCACCCTCAAGAGGTTGTGTCACCCTCTACGGCTCTGCGCCAGCTAACCAACTCTCAGTCTATGTAGTGTCCCAAATCAGAAAGTTTTGGAACAACGCTTCATATAAGACTAACATGCATTTTCCAGAAAATTGCCATGTAAAACCAAAACCATAAATCTATAAATTGCATGAAAACTCATTAAAAGATCACAATACGAGGAACAATGGGAAATGCAACAACCAAAATACAGCTTTATTATATATAGATAGATGCCAATACATAGCTAGGAATGACCCTCCGGTCTCCAAACTGAAATAGAAAAACAATTACTACACCTGTGGATTCCAAATGAATCCACCAAAGGGAGATGGGTGCTCACCCAATCTCTATATCATCTGAGGGTTTTCGTCTTGGGATTACCAATGGAGTAGAGAATTGGGTCCTCAACCTCTCATACAAGAAACAATATCAAAAACCAAGATGTCCTCCAATGGTCTCCTCCTCCTCCTTTATAGATTTGATGGGCTCCTCTAGAATTCTGTTTTATTATTATTTTAATCATGGAGCACTTTTCCCTCTTTTATTTCAATTAAAATATTCTTTTAATGCAAGAAAAGTGTAAATTGGCCATCATGTCTCCTCAAGCCACTGAAACTCATATCTAACCATCCCATCCTATAGATCTTCCCATTCCAGTTCCAACAAGCTATTACACTGAGGTGTTCCACCAATTAGTTTCCTCGGAATGCCACCTCGAGCATAATTAATTAAGTTATTTCCAATAATAATGTTGATTTTTGAAAGTCGTCGGAATGAGACAGAACGAAAGGAAAACTATGCAAATGATGGTGGAATATGCCAAGCAAATGCCAGCAATCCCATAAAAACTCCGCAAAACTCCATCAGAACCCCTGATGACATAAACTTGCTCCACTGACCTGGCCATCTCCTACCCTGGAAATCCACCCTGGCTACACTATAAAGAAGGATAAAAATGGAGACATGACAGTCTGCCCCACGAAAATTCCTGAGCATTGCCTCTTCAGCCCAGCATCAGCTCTACATCCCTCTACGTTGCCTCTTTGTCAACCTCTTGGCCCTCTACGCTGGCCTCCTTAGCCTCTGCGTCAGTCCTGGCTACCTCTATGTCAGACTTCCAAGGCTCTACGCTGTCTCTCCGACACTCTCTCTGTCTCTCTATTATGTATTCTCGGCCTTCTGCCAAACTACCCCACTGCAATAGATCAATAACTCAATTCCTCAGCAAACTCTACCCCAAAAAATCGAATTCTTGATCAACTTGGTGTATCTCCTACTGACCCTCAAACCTCCTCTTATACTTTTCCTGTTGACGATTCAACAACAGAGGTTAAGTCCCTAATCAACGGCTAAGATTAGATTGGCTCGATCCTCATTATTTAGAACTTTCTCACCCATATTATATTAATACACATTAATATTTTAATTTTCACAAGTTTAAATTTAAGGTCTCATTAAAAATATTAATTATTTTAATATCTCTCCATCTGAGTGGAATTTCCCCAAACGATTTCTGGGTCTTGGAGATCTCATGTGCCTTAGCCTCTCCACCAATTTTCATTGCTTGAGCACATCCGATGCTACCAAAAATCAACACTCCCCCTCAGCGAGGAATGTGCTCTAGCAATGCTTCACTATAGAAACATCACACTGATCTTCCTCATCGGTACCTGTGTTCATGCTCAACTTGCTGCCTCACATCCCTGCACTATTGCTTCCTATAATGCTGCCCATAACACTGCTACTGCCACTGCTACATTTGTACTGCAACTCCCTCTCAACATGCTGCCCCTAGAACTGCCACTGCTAACTGTTGCACTGCAACCCAGTTATCGTGAAGTAACTGTCTTCTCCCAAATATTGACATCTCAGTTAGTCTGGAAGCCTCGTGATGTTGAAGCTGCCTCTGCTGCCATTGTGTTGTTGCATACACCTATGTGCCTCTTGCACTGTTGCAACCTCCACTACGTTGCCTCAGATTTCTGCACTCGAGCACTACCTTGCTTTTCCACTACACTTTGCTCCACCCAACACGTCATCATGCTACTGTTGTTAAGGACTCCCGTAGCTGGATGTGATCCAAGAGTTTGGGCACCTCAAGGATCCTACCCCTAGTATGTAGTCCTCCAGACTACAACTCGATGTCTCCCCAACCCTTCTCTAGAGGTGCATGAGTAGTCATGGCACAATCGTCATCAGCGTCAACCTCTTTCTCTGCCTTAGCTGGAGCTGCGTTTAAATCAAAAGCCTCTCCCTAGGATGCATAATGTCCCAGCTCCCCACAATGGAAGCACTTAACCTTGGAGAAGTCCTTTTTCTTCCTCTTCCCTTGTTGTCCCACAGATGCTAGAGCCGCATCCTCCTCCTCTTCTTTCTTGATTCGACCTCCCTTGCCACTACTCCCTGCCTTGGTCATCCTCCTGATCCCTTCCTAGCGAAGAGCTGCCCACATCTCCTCCCAACTAGAAAGAGCAGCCCTGCCCAAAGTACTTTGGACAAATGTCTCCCACTCCTCGGAGATTGCATTCAGTGTAGTCCTGACCATAAACTCTAGATCCGATGTAGACCCCACGGAAGTAAGCTAGTCGCGAATTTCCTACAACCTGAGAAGGAATGGATCTATCTGCTCTCCCTTCTGCATCTGATACGACCACAATTGATTCTCCAATAGCATCTTCCGTTGCACGGAAGAGCCCTAGTATAAGGTGGTCAGCGCCTCCCACATCTCCCTTGTTGTGTTTTTCTCAGCAATATGTGGTATGACATGATCTTTGACCCCGTCTAGGATTAAGCATTTTGCCTTCACCTTGGCCTCCTCATACTTCTCATTAGCATTCGGGTCAACTGGGACAGCTACGGTTTTCAAGGCATAGTCCTTGATGCAATGTCTATCCAAGATTGCCAAGATCTTAGCCTTCCAAATAACAAAATGGAAGCTCCATCCAATTTGCCCTGATCCCTCAATCCATTAACTGCCATCTCTTCTCCTCTTCAATACTCCCTCTGAGTCTCGACTTCCCCCCTGGAAATCCTTCTGCCAACTGTCGAACTATTCCTCCCCAATCCTCCTTCACTGATGCAACACAGATCTGGATTCTTTGGCAAGAAATCCGTCGAGGTAGCGATTCCCTCTACCTTGATTCCGTCTCCTTAGACACTGTTCTATATCGATAAAAACAGCGTCACACCAGCTCCTCAAATCACAATCTACCCACAACTCCCCAAGCCCCGACAACTGAAGAAACTAAGCCTTTCATGCTCTACGAATATCGGCAAAGGTTCAATCTTCTCCTCTGACCAATTGCGTCAATCCTACCTGGATGAGCAAGATGACGTGTCTCTTATCGAGCCTCTTCTGCCTCTCTCTGCCTCTGCACTGACCCTTTCCTTGCCTCGAAATAATGATGCAGGCTCTGCGTCACTTCTTGTCTTATTGCTTCTGTTTTGGAACAATGTTGTCTCTCGGGACAACTGCTACTCCTGCAAATTTCAGATTTCTAATGGTATCTTCAGTCCTCCTGTGATCTACAATCGCTCTGATACCATGTGGAAATTTCTAAGTCTGACACATCAGAAATCCCCACTGCATTATCTGGTTTATTATCTCCTACTTGTTCTTTCAATTAGCAAGTTATTTATCAATATAAATATTGAAATAAACACAAATGCAGCCTTCACACATATACAAATCAACAACTGAAATAACTAAGACAACACAAGGGATACCATTATTTTTGGACAATTGTCCCCAGAAAAAACCAATGCAGGAAAACCGGTGCAACAAATATGAGGGTATTATTATTATGCAATTTTCTAAATACAACTGAGGGTTTTCCTTGGCAAAAGTACCTTTCTTTGGAGACAGATATTCTAGCTAATCTGCAACTGGATGAATAGCCTTATATGACTTCGACTGCTCCCTTAACTAGACAAAGAAAGCTACTCCAAGCTATCGTCAAGAATTGCGTCACCCTCTACGGCTCTACATTAGCTAACCAACTCTCAGTCCGCCCCACGAAAATTCCTCAATGTTGCCTCTTCAGCCCAGCGTCAGCTGTACAGTCCTTTGTGTTGCCTACACCAACCTCTGCTGCCTCTACGTCAACGTTTTGGCCCTCTGAGTACTCTGTGTTGACCTCCTCAGCCTCTGCATCAGTCTTCCAAGGCTCTGCGTCATCTCTCTAGCATTCTCTCTGCCTCTCTGCTATGTATTCTCGACCTTTTGTCGAACTTCCCCTCGCTACAACAAATCACTAACTCGATTTCTCAGCAAACCCTGCCCCAGAAAAATGAATTCTTGGTCAACTTGGTGTATCTCCAACTAACCCTCAAGCCTCATCTTATACTTTTCTTGTTGACGATTCAACGCCCGAGATTAATTCCCTAATCAATGGATAAGATTAGATTTTGCTTGATCTCGTTATTTAGAACTTTCTCACCCATATTATGTTAATACACATTAATATTTTAATTTTCCTAAGTTTAGACTTAGGGTCTCATTAAAAACATTAACTATTTTAATTTCTCTCCATCCGGGTGGAATTTCCCCAAACGATTTCTGGGTCTTGGAGATATCATGTGTGTTAGCCTTTCCACCAATTTTCATTGCTAGAACACATCTGATGCTATCAAAATCCAACAGTTGCATGGAGGCATCCAATTATGGATGATTTTATTTCATATCTTATTGACCTTGGTGGATGGATTTTCTTAGACGTTGGTTGGTTAACACTTGGAGGCCCAATTCAGTTGATCAAAACATGGAGGTTGTTAGCCTCTTAGCTATTTCAAGAAGTTGTGTGTAACTAACTCATTATTTTAGTATTGTTGAATCATTCTCATAGAGTTAGAATGAGAACACTTATATAGCTTTCCTCATGGAAGATGACTATTTTATGTAACTCCTTGGAGAAAATTGTGGATCTCAACAAAATCGTTGTACCTTTAGTAAAATGTAGTGTTCCACGGGGACTCACCCCTCCCCTATGGATCTAGTTTCCTAGCTCCCTCGCGCTTCGGGGACTTGGGGACGAGAAGGGGTCGTTTCCCCACGGTCCCAAAAAACATGGTACGCAAGGGGACGTGTCAGGGGGTTGTTTCCTTGTTCTAAGGGGTCGTTTCCGAAAAGGGGGTCGTAAGGGGTCAAGGGGGGTCAAGGGGGGACGTGGGGACGTGGGGGAGTGGGGGGTCGAGGAACCCAATTTTTTAAAATAAAATTTTGTATATAATTAAAATTTAACATTAGTTTTAATACTTTAGGCTTTCAATTCATTTTTTTATAAATTTAATTCATTATTCACCCTGGCCCCTCACTCCATTCGCAAGACGTCAAACCCGCCAAGCAACACTCCCCCCCATTTCCATTCAACTTGCTGGTCCACTTGCTCATTTATCTTTTGATATGTTGATGTTTTTATGTTATTCTAACTCTATAAGATTTTGACTCTTGATGTATCAGACTTGACTTTAGTCTTTTATAATTCTATAAAATTTTGATTCTTGATGTATGATGTATTAGACTTGAATTTTATAATTTTATGTCAATATTCATTGTTCAGTATTCAATGTTAATATTAGGAAGTGGAACATCAATATGGTTTAAACTTTAATCATAATGTATGGTGTATGATTATAAATTAAAATTTTAAATTTATATGATATTCATATCAATGATCATGCATTGCAGCTTTTCAATTCAAATCCAATTGTCATAGTGGACTCAATTTATAAATTATATTTTATATTTATAAGTTTTAAAGACTTTGACGTCCCCCCACGTTTCCTAAAAATTGGTAGGGAGCTTTTGCATAGGCCGCTCCTGCGTATCCTCGCCCCCTCGCCCCCTCGTCCCAAAACCTTTGTGGAACATTGGTAAAATGTTTCTCAACAAAATATTTCTACCTTTAGTAAAAAGTTTGTTAGGATTATGTTATGACTATTCCTTGGAAGGAAAAGTAGATCGAGGAAAAAAAATATTTTATTGTAAAGAGGAGATGGAGCTTAAACCTATATGAGGGTTTCTCTCTCTATTTGTCTCTAACGAAGTTGATTTATGGAAGAACTTGTGAGCAAGCTCCAAGCATTGGAATAGAGGTAATTTATTTTTCAAAGTTATGGAAAATTTACATGTACACCTATATTATGTGTGGCTACATGTTCTAGGTACATCATTGGAGACATTTTCTTGCAAGTTTCGATTGTAGGAGTTGAACTAAGAGCCATAGAGGCACAACCTTGCTACATTGGAGTAGGTAATTTTTACCTTCTTGTTACTTTGTCTAAAGGAATGGGAATATATGCTCTAGAAATCCGTAGTGAGTGAAAGCATATTTCCTTTTCTTAAACAAGGCCACTCCTAAATCAATTTAGTTGTGGAGCTCCCCATAGAAAGTCCCTTCCCTTCATAAATCTACGGTATTTAGCACCAAAATTAGGGAAGTTCTAGAGAAATGCACTTTGGCTACCTATAGCCCTTAATATTTTATTGGAATTTCCCTTTAAAGTTGCATGCAAGCTTCCATAGATGACAAAGTAAGCCACTAGCGATCATTAATCAACACTAAACAAAAATAAAAATACTTTTCTTTCCTATTTTGTTTGATATTTGCTAAGATCTCTTTAATCTAACTCCATACTATACGAAGTAAGCCTAGTAACCTATAGGAAAACCCCCCTTGACATAGGTCCATCCTTAGCCTTGTTACCCACCACTGGTGGGTGATCCCAAGGAGAGTTTTTCTCCTAGATTTGTTTTCAGCCAATAGCTAGCAGCCCTCGACAGCCACTAGTGCAGTTGATATATTGTGTCATTTAATCTTCGCTCCCTGAGCCAGTCATATGTTCCCTCGCCCATCTGTCGAGAGAATATGTTTAAAGGTGGGCCATCTAAATCTTAACAGTATGTTTTTCATTGTGCAATAGGTGCTTATGCTTGTTTTTCTTTGGGCACATTGAGTATGGATTATTGAGTGACTTGGAAGGAGGAGGGCTTTTGAATGTAGTTTTGTTCCCTCACTTGAAATGGGGGTTAATCCTCAATCTTAGTCCCACGGGATCTCCCATATTAGCTCTAGGAAGGGCACTACTTGGGAAACCATGATTTTAGTAACGTGATCTCGTTTTCCCGTTTCACATTTTCACCTCCCTCCACACATTACAAGCCCTATTTCATCATCTTCCCTCTCTAGATTCACATGATCATTGGTCTTATAGCACAATTTTTGTCAAAGTTCCAAGGAAGCGAAAGTATCAATTTTTCCAACAAGATCGGATCATCTATTAGCAGTTTATGTGTCATTGTAAACCCATTTTACAAGTTATGTAATATAAAAGATGCTAGTAAGACCATGAATGTATGTAACAACCTAAGTAAGCCTATTATTTCCGCAAAAGTTTCATCCTAGGAGGTTTTTTGTCTCATTGATTCCTTTGTGTTTTTAAACATAGATGGTCGAAAAAGTTTTTCCCTCCAACCTCACCCCAAAGCTAGGGTGGAATTCTTCGTCAAAGTCTTAGGTGAGTCATAGTGTTTTAATCGAGTTTTATGTAAAATGATTTAGGAATAATTTAAGCTAATTGACTAAATTATTTTATTACAAATCACTTGGTCTACTAGATCATATTGTGTCACGGAATTGGGTATGTATTTTGAGGGTCTAATCCAAACAGGTATTCCCCCTTTGAGGGTTGAATTTGTAAAAATCTTATGTAAAAAATATTTTAATGCATGATCCCTCATACTTAGACGCCATGGTTAAAATATTAAAGGGTGGAAAAAATAATTAATCCCCTCTTGTGTCAATTACTTAAATTTTCTGGCAAAATTAAATTAAAATCATAAGCCATAAATTTAATTAATTAAAGTCAAATTAAAATGTCATAGGAAAATTAAATTTCCAAGTGGAAAATTCGTGGGTATCAGAAGAATTAATTTTTAGAAGTCCTCCACCAAGGGAATATAAAATATCTCAAGAAACATTAGACCCTTGGGCCTTGGTGGTTAAATCAAAGTCAAATTTTTGAGGATATAGCTCAAAATAATTAATTTTGGTCTAATTAAAATGGAATTAAATGATAAATTTGAAAATTCCTCAAAAATAAAAATTCAACGGCTAAGATTAAAAGATGATCAAGTATTTTTCAACAGTCAAGATTATTTTGACAAGGATCAAAGAAACTAGTCGTTATTTTTCACTTGGAAGATTTATCCTTAAATTAGAGTCATTTGAGTCTCTAGCCATCTGATTTCTGGTTGTAAATTGCTACTGAAACATTTGTCTAAACTATTGTCCCACTGGGAACTTGAGGTGTTCATGTTCATTTATTTGCTGTATGTATTGACTACAGGCTTTCCTATTTTGTGCTAATAAATGATTGTCTCAAGATAAATACATAGTGTTTGCAGGTACTTCAGTGCTTGGTGTCCAAGTTCACAAACAGTGGGCAAGGATCAACTTTGCTTGGATCCTAAATATTTATGTGGTGCATTAAATCTTCACTAAGGCTATAGTGTGCATGGGGTTTCTGAAACATTTTTAGCCATTTCTTTTAAGCCTCCCGGGCCCGACTCCAACCTCCTCTAGCCCAACGTCAGCCTCTAAGACCCCTTTGTCAACCTTTTTTGTCTTTGTGTCAGCGTTTTCGACCTCTTGGAGGCAGGTTGTAGCCTCTAAAGGCCTCAAACTTCCTTTCTAGCCCTTGTGTTGGGGTTTCTAGGCCGTTTTTGGCCTAGTCATGGCCTTAGGAAGCCTCAACCTCCTTCCTCCACCCTAGACGGTTGCCCTTTGGGCTAGTTGTCGGCTTTTCAACCCTAGCCCCAGCGTCCAGCCATTTCGGGCTTTCTTTGCCTCATTTCCCTTCGTTTTTCCCTCATAGGCCATTTTTTACTTCTAATCTGCCTTCCTTCAGGCTCTAAACCTCAATGCTAGCCCTATTTGGCCTAGTGTTGCCCTTCTCTAGCCCTAGTTTGACCTCTGTCCATTTCTGAAGTGTTTAGGACTGATTCCTTGGTGGTTTTGCAAGTTTTTGGGTTTCAAAAGTTTGATTTTCAGCTGTCACCTTCATTCCAAAATTTTGGACAGCTTGGGCAAGTTCATCTTCAAGGCCTTGGGCCTAGGGTTTGCTCTCTAAACCCTCATTTTGCCTTTGTTTTATTACAACAGTGATAACAATGATATAATAGCCCTAAAAACGCATTTGAATTGGTCAAAATTGCAAAATTTTAATTTTCCTAAATTTTGGCCACTTGGGCATCTAGGATCTAGCTTAAATCTAAATATTTGTTTGCTGGAATTTTTTGCATAAGTCACTGAATCAGATTGGCAATTTCTAAATCACACACCTAAAGAGTGCTCAAAAAATTGTTTTTTTCAATTTTGGTAATTTTTTCCTACTTTTTGGCATATTGGGCATTGGTTTTAGCATCATTAACTTGTTGATCTACTAATTTGTTTACTTCTGTTATAAGATATATCAGATCTGATCTAGAACTGAACACTGCATCTTAAAGCGGTTTAAAACTCATATTTTACTTTAGCAAGTTGTTGGGCACTTCTTTGATCATTGTTAATCACTTTGGCTTGTTATCCACTGAATCTAAGGTGTTTTCCTCAGTGTTGTTATAACCTTCTTACTGTTGTCATAACAATCACATATAACATCTGAAGAGGTCCAAAAATTGTAAATAAATATTGGATAGACATTAGGAAATTTTCTACCTCATAGGTTTGGCAATTTTCATGTGAAAGTGATCTCACTACTGTTGTCAAAAAATCAATAAGTGTTGAAATGTTATAGTTGATTTTGCAATCTGACATTTGTTTATCTTGAGAAATTGCTAACTTGGCGCTTAATACACTCAACATCTAAGTCTTTGAAACTCATTGGTGGTTTAAGTTGTTTGAGCATTGGCATCATTGTGTTTGACATCTAATTAAGGCATTGTTAAGAAATCGTTATATAGTTTCTCTAAGTTAAACTTCATAATCTTAAGAGACTTTGATATCTTGGTTGTTTATCTTAAGCATTTGGCATCTTAAGTTTCATTGGTTATCATTCTAAGTGAGCATTTCAACATTGGTCATTGGCATATCTCAAGTAATCATTGTTGAATTAGACATTTGTTCTAAACATCTTGTGGAATATTGTTGAATATTGGCACTTGTATCTTTAAGCACTTGTCTTGCCTTAAGATTGTTATCTAATCATTGTTAAGTACTTTGGCTATAAGATAATTCACACTAAGTACTTAAATAACATAAACAATCTTAACTCGAGAAGACTTCACTCAATCTATCTTGCATACGCATTCTAGGATCTAGCCTACATTAAGAACTTACCTCCTAGCATAAGCTAGGTTGATGGACTCCCAGGGAAACCCTTTATTACCTTGAGGGATTCAACTCTTCTTAGTGGTTAACACAATGGCCTTGCAGTCATCAGATTCACAGTCTCTGCAGCACCGGAGGCACTGGGTTGGTGGAACACAGGGGCAGGTATGGTTAATCAGGCCATTGCATGCTTCCCGTTGGCTTCCATTTCACAACCTACTCTAAAGACTGTTTCTCAAAATAGTTAAGAGAGACGTCCAACTTAGACTAGGCATTTAAGGTAAAAATAACCAACACCCTTCCATCACACCTAGCTCTTAGGAATTGCATATCATATAGGATAGTATATCATATTAAGCAGTAGGTGTCCATTCGGTTACATGGTTTCAATTTAAAAACAAGAATTGTGACTCCATAAGGCACTGGTCTCATACTTAAAATCTAATCTAATCATTAATTTTTCTAAATTCTACCAAGTAGCTAGGCCACTCATCTGTGTATCCCATACAAGTTGGTTCTCGACTTGTTTTCCTTCACCTCATTTCCATAGGGACTACCCCCCGTAACCTGTTGTTGGGAGACAGCTAGAACGAAGTGGGTGGGAATCAGAGTAACAGCCCCCACCCTGAGCAGTTGTCACGGTGTCTATACAATCCGGGCAACAATAGGTCCACAAGGCTCTAGTACGCACCCTCCCCTTATCCACATGTTTGGGTTGAGCCTGGAAATGGTTCCCCGGAGGTTGATGCAACTAAAAAAAATGATAAAAGCATATCATGGCCACAAACAAAAGAAAAGAATATCATAAATGCAAAAGATGGTTGGGACATTATATTAGTGTGTGGGAGAAAACCAAACATAAGCTCTACCCCTTCATTATGGCCATTACCCTGGTTCCTAGGGCCCCATGAGCTCCCCCACATCATTAAGGAACCCATGCATGTCCCAAATCCTAGAGGGCGATGAACTGCCCCACCTTAAGGGGGTAATAACTACGTATATCATACACAACATGCTCTCATCTCCTAGAGCCCCAAGTAGTATAATAAAGAAAAATCGAGAAAAGGCAAAAGGAAAATGAAAAACGATGGAAAAACAAAGGTCGGGGTAACTCATGTACCACGATTCCTCCCTCCTACATCTATACACCCAAGTATGTGTTAATTTTTGGCAATTCAGTGACAAATTCCAACAATGGGACTAGATTCCTCTTTTCAAGAAGATCAGTTTTGACTATTGAGGCGTTCAATTTGAACAAGGGAAAGTGTATTTTTTAAGAAAAGCCCACATGTGCACAAAAGGACAGGTTGGCCCAAAAGCAAAATTGGGCACCCATGGATGGCTATAAATACAAGTCAAGTGACCCTCACTAGGACATCATCATGATCATTCTTCTTTCTTTGGTTTGGCTCACACAGGTCTGAGGTGGTTCGCGGAGATTGGTTCGTACAGATTTGAAATTGTAGGGTCTGAAACTCGCACGTGAGATCTAGGGTTTTGGTTTCCAAACGCAGGGATGACACAAGCATTTTTCGGTTGCAATTGTACGCACACAAGCTCATGAATGCAGTTGGAGGGTTTTAGCCGCACACACGTGCACTCTCTACGTGCGGTTGGAAACTAGGGTTTGATTTTTCAATTGACCACAAAATTCAGCAGTTGACCACAAATATTGACAGTCGACCGCAGCCTTTTGAAGAAGGGTTTTAATGATTAGCAGTGTTGGGTACATCTCTTGGATGTTGTTTAGTTGATTTTACTAGATAGTTTTGTGGTTGAAGATATGGATCATTGTACTCTCTCTTTGTTGAAACATTCAATGACAATCTAATAAGAAAAGGAATTTGAAATGGTTTTCCCCAGAGTGGGTTTTTCCCTGTCACCAACAAATCCTCGTGTCTCTATGAGTGAATGTTTTTCTTCTTTTGTTCCTTTATGTTCCGTTGCATTGATGATGATATTGTTCTTTCTATATAATTGCATATGTTGATAATGCTGTAAAACTAAATAATGTTATGATGTTGTGGGGTGAATTTAATATGTAAATGAAGAAATGCAATTATCTAAAGAAAAAACAATATAGCCCTAATAAAAATTAACATGGTATTAGGTTGGGCTGAAAAAAAGTCATTAAGATCAATTCCATGAAGACACTTTTGATGGAAGCAAGAGAAGATGGAGGAGACTTAAAAGAATACTAGGGTTTGAAGGAAACCCTAGGGAATCTGGTTATTAAGGTTTGATAGATATTATGAGGTTAGGGTTCAGAAGAAACCCTGGATTATGACAAAGATTTGCAATTGCAATCTAGAAACACTAGCATGATCAATGTGAAAATGTTCTAGCACTTGTGACAGGTTTGATGTATCATTAGATGGGATAGTCTCAATTAGGCTTGGTTGTTGATGAAGTTGATTGAAATATAATGAAGGCAACAATGTTATATGGACAATGGACAGTCATGACTCTTGAAGGTTGGTTCAAGACCCAGATGATCACCTCTCATTGAAGATAAGTACTTTTTTTATTTATGTTACTTCTTTATGTCTTTAATTTTGTTTAGTTATCATTGATTATAATTCTTTCATGTATATTTGAGTATTTGGATACATCTAACCTCCTATTGAGATGTGATAAGTGGGATCCTTCTTAAGTATCATCCAAGGTGCAGGAAAAAATAGCTAGTGCAGGAAGAGAAGAGCTACAGTTTCCCATCACAAGTAAGTGATACACAGTGCAAAGGTATCTGAATGTTATAAGGTATGTATAATATATTGTTTCAGCTTCAATATTGTATGGAAAGGTAAGCCCTAAGGTATGATGGGAATATCACCTTCATGAATGACTCGTATATGAATATGAAAGTAAGTTTGATTTATGGTACATGTGATATATATTGGTGCTCTTGATATTTGGCAAGCATCTTTCATTTTAGACATGATGAATTTCCTAATCTCCTAAAGAAAACTAGCAAATTGATTTTTATATATGGTAGCTTGACACTATTGATAATGTTTGTGAAAAGCATGGTAACCTTAATGATAAAAATGTAACAATAATAAGATGGATACTCAGGATCTTCTTGTTGACCTTGTTTTTGATAAAGCTTAGAAAATATGAATGGATGCCCTGACTTGATATAGATCCTTGAAGTATGATGATACACTTGTAAGCTTCCCTAATTATATGACACTAACCCTTGATGACAGTTTGATGTAATGCTCATATGTGATGATAAAGTAATTGATGCTAATATGTTATGATTATGATGTATAAAAGTCTAAGAATTTGATATAGTTTGATGATCTAACAATTATGTTGATGCATGACAATATTATGATAGACAAGTTGATGTTTTGAATGATGATGACTGAAGTGGCTTCCCATTTAAAGGGAGAAACTTTTCATGAGATTTTAACACCTATTATTATTTGAAAAGAAGACACTTGACTATTGGAGGAAGGATTCTAGACATGAATAAACATTTGATGTTGTGCAAAAAGGTTTTGATAGGCCCTGATTTCAGTAGAGAAAGATTCTCCTAGTCTAATCCCCAACTGCACAGAAGAAGGCTCAAGGGTGCGGTTGTAAGCCTCCCAACTGCATGGAAGAAGGCCTATGGGTGTGGTTGTCCTTGTAGGACACAAAACCTGAAGCCTTATGCATGAAGCTAGGAGCGTACTAGGAGTATGATAGTCCTATATATATGGAGCAGATAATAGAAAGTCCTATGAGCAAGGAAGTTTGAATGTTTGACTTACTATAGAAAATGTGAATGTGTAGACTAAACTTGTGTTTGCAGAGGAGTGAAATTTGCATTTCAGGATGTTAATTTGATTTGATCATTGAAGTTAGCATATGTCAGTATTTGATAATAGTTGCAAGGTTTTGCCAAGATTTGACTTATTGGTGTAATATAGATGAGCTATATTGGAATTTTGACATGATGCTTGATAGTCATAGATATGTTTTGGCTTATGGGTTGATTGAATTCACAGTGATAACAAGTTAGCGTATTGATCATATTTGATACTTGACAATGGTGATTTACCTTGATGTGACATGACAGTATGGGCATAGTGACTCTCAATGATTAACATTGGTATTGAAACATTGGTTGAAGTGTAAACAGTTGTGATTCAGTATGCAATGATCTCACAATGAATGTATGCGTTTGCATCTAGTGACAAATGATTTATATTATAATCATGAGGATGGCTTGATAAAGTTTGCCTTGATATTAGTTGGTAAATAAAAGTTGTTGACATGACAATAGATAAGGTTGTAACTTGGTATTTTGTCATGTCCCTTCTCAAAAACATTAGTCACAAGGCGCAGCTACACATTTTTGGCACAATTTGGACTTAGGAGGAGGGCCCCACACTTAGACTTAAGAACTCTAGGGCAATTTTGACTTTATTTAGCAGTTAGTGGAATGTGGGGGTCACCCTTGGCCATTCGATGTGTTTGGAGGGAAATCGAATGGGTGGATGGAAGGGCCCACATGAGGCCAAGTAGGCCCAAGGTATCAAAAGGAGGATCAGCTCTCATTTTCGACTAGCTTCTACATTTGCAAACAAACACTCACTTGTACACTTTGTTGCTTAGCAAGTCTACCAATTGTTTAGCCACGAATCTCTCATGCAAGAGATTCAACCTCTACATCAGGGGACCATTTGTGCCCACCCTAGGGAGGTTGTTCTAACAAGAGTTTCAGGGAGTTAAGGACAACAACACACTTCAGCCATCAATGCAAAGAGGGAACTACGTATTCCTGGGCAGCCAGAAAACACACAGTAGGAGTTGGAGGTCAGCAAGGCGATCCATTGTTTGTTGGGAGCTCCGAGAGTTGAGAAGGTAGCACAGAGAAGGCATTTTCGTTGGAGTTTGCAGCCAGCTAGACTAGCACAGCAATCAATCGAATTCTTGGACAAAGGGACTGCGTAGAGGCCATCCAGCCGCAAATTCGTGGGACTTGGGGAGCAGTTGATCTTGGCAAAGAGCCAACTGGGGAGCTAGGAGTTAAATAGCACAAGTAAAACCAGCATTTTGGAGGAGTTTGCAAAGGGATTTGCAAGTTGTTTCCTGCAAGTCGAAATTGGCAGTCGAAGTTAGGGAGAGACCAAAGTCAAAACCAGCTAAATTCCCTTCTGGGTTTTTCTAGGTTTTGTCCAAGGAGTCCGACGATAAAAGCACACAATTTTCTAGGCAGTTTTTGAGCACCTTCCAGCTAGTCAAAGTTCAGCATGGCAACAGTTTACTAGGGCAGCGCAGTGCAAAGTGGTGCAACAGCTAGGGAGCCTTCAGCTTAGTTATTTTCCCACCTGGGGTTGGTCTTGCTTGTTCATGAGACATGCCCAAGTGCACCATTCCATTTCATATTGTAACTAGCCTGCAGATTTTTAATAATATGGCTCAGCAGTTCCTTATTGGCAGTTTTTTCATGGATTGTAGTATTGAGGCTTCTGTGATCCATCAAAGTTATAAGAAGAGCTTCAGCGTAAATCACATATAGAAAGACCTTTGTCGACGCGTTTCGAACCAACCAGTGTGGTTCATCGTCAGGACAAGTTGATGTTTGATGTGTGTTTATTTTTTTTATGATGTTGCATAGTTTATTTGCTTAATATCACTTACATTCCTACTGAGGAACATTACAGTGGTATCAGAGCCTAGTTCTTGGCTCAGCCGTGGGGATTGTTCCCTATGAGAGAAGGGAACCGACAGAACGAGGACTAGCAGAACATCACCTACCGAAAGCGAAGGTACAAGAGTAGAGAAAGGGAGTTAGAAATTACTCTAGATACGAAGGACAAAGGGAAAGCAGTGGCACAACGCACTTCAGTCAATGTCCCAGCTCGGGCTACACTACCTTCTTTTGTGCCAATAGCACAAATCGAGCTTGCAAGGGAGGAAGATCCTCCTCAAATGGGGCATTACTTCAGAGAGTGGCAGACCATGGACGAAGACTTCAAAGAAGCCCTCTCCTTCAAATATTACTGCAAGCTCAAGCAGAGTGAGAGGAGCAAGGGGTACGAAGGACAAGGGACCTAAAACTATGAGCTACAGAGAACAATGTTGCACGAAGCGGGAGCGAAGCGGAAGCGCGGAGTGCGGAAGCGTCATTTTCCAAAAATCTAGGAGGCGAAGCGTCCGCGGAAGCGTCTGCTATATATATATATATATTTTTTTATATTTTTTTGCATTTATACTCAAAACAAA
>APFE030172122.1:354306-370078 GCA_000404065.3 Pinus taeda
AGCAAGTAGAAACAATGGGAAAGAGTAGGAGAGGGAGGAGAAAAATACAATTTTTTTTTCAAAAAAACAAGGGAGTTTGGGCTTTGAACTTACCTCTTTAGCTCTTGTAGATGAAGTCCTCCAAGCTCTTGCTCCAAGCTCCTCCTCCTTCTCCTAGCTCCTCCTTCTTCACTCCTCCAAGCTCTCCTCTCTTCTCCTCTCCTTTCCTCTCTTCTCTTCTCCTCTCCTCTCTTCTCTTCTCCAACTCTCATAAACTCAAAGTGAGAAAATGAGAAGAGAATGGGGGCTTTATTGTTTTCTAAACTCACCCTAACGCACCCCCAACCCACCCCCAACCCACCCCCTAAACTTTAGTTAGCTTAATTTTAAAAAAAAATTAAAAAAAAATAAAAAAAAAGACTTCCGCGCGGGTGGCGTTCGGGTGGCGCCTGGGTGGCGTGCGGGTGGCGTGCGCTTCCGGGCAGGTGGCGTGGCGCCACCCCATGCCCGAAGCGCCGGAGGAACCGCGCTTCCGGGCGGGCGCCACCTAATATGGCAGGAATCGCCATTTTCTCCCGGAATCGCGCCACCTGAAAACGGAATCGCGCTTCGGACAGCGCTTCCTGGACGCTTCGCCTCGGTGGCGCGCTTCAGGCTTGGGATCCGGGGGGGGGGCGATTCCTGCAACACTGACAGAGAACCATAGGGAGGATGTATTTCCCTACTTTTGATGGCACTGCCAAGTGCACGGCCAGGGCTTGGGTTGAAAAGATGGACACATACTTTCAGCTCAACTGGATGACAGAGCAAGAAGCCATTAAGATGGCCACGCTACACCTGGAGAGGGAAGCCCATGATTGGTGGTTCCATGGCTTAACCACCTTAGGGCATGCCCAGATAGTTTCTTATGAGGACTTCACCCGAAGGGTGGTGGAGTAATTTGATCAGAGGGATCCAGAGGAGTATTTCAGGGAGTTGACACAACTACGCCAAACTAGCAACCTAGAGCAGTACTTTTCAGATTTTCTGCGTGTGTTAGTGATGATCTCGGATCTATCTGAGGCAAGGAGGGTATATATCTTCATTGCGGGCTTGCTTGAGCCCCTGCATGGACTGGTGACGTCACGCAGACCCTCCATGTTGCAGGAAAAGGTCTTGTGTGCCAGAGATCTACAGGGGGCCATCCCCAAGACTAGAGCACCATTTCATGCACGAAGCCCTTTCCACAGAAGGGGCATGAGACTAGACCCCCACCACCGAGGACCATACAGGGGAGGGAGAAGTTAGATGAGGAGACACGGAAGGACCTCTGGAGGAGGAAGTTGTGCTTCACATGTAGTGAGCCCTGGGCACCTGGCCATAGGTGCACTACAGGTAGAGCACACTACACTGAGGTATTTTTCTGATAGTGACTAGGAGGATGAGGTGGAGCAAGATTGTGGTGGGACAAATGGAGAGAGTCCAGCAGACAGAGGGCCACCACCACCACCTCCATAGGGAGGGGCATCCACTAGGGCAACCACTAGACAGATGACTTGAGCACACGATTGAGTTAGAGCCGGGTGTACAGGCAGTGATCACAACTACTTACAGGCATCCCAAAGCCTATAAGGACGAGATAGAGAAGGCCATTCAGGAGCTGCTTGCATTGGGTCATATCAGGCCAAGTTCCAGTCCTTTCGCTTCTTCAGTAGTGCTGGTGAAGAAGAAGGATGGAACCCTTCAGATGTATATTGACTACTGGGCCCTCAACCAGAAGACTCTTAAGAACCAGTACCCTATTGCCCACATTGACGAGCTAATGGATGAGCTTAGAGGAGCCAAGTACTTCTCTAAGATTGATCTGTGTTCAGGGTACCACCAAATCAGAGTGAGGGATCAGGACATCCTAAAGACAACACTTTAAGTTTTTGGTCATGCCGTTTGGGCTGACCAATGCTCCAGCCACATTCGAGTCATGCATGAACCATGTCTTTTGGGGACAGCTGAGGAGGTTCGTGCTAGTATTCTTCAATGACATCCTAATCTGTAGCCAAATGTGGGAGGAGCACCTCCAATACTTGGAGGAGGTATTGCGCATTCTGGAGGAGCAACAGTTCTATGCCAAGCTCTCTAAGTGCAAGTTTGGCTTGATAGAGATGCTCTACCTAGGGCATATCATTGGAGCAAATAGGGTGAAAGTCCATAAGGAGAAGATTCGGGCCATCCGAGATTGGCCAGTACCCCGAGATGCAACTACGCTGAGGGGCTTCTTGGAAATTTGCACCTATTACAAGAAGTTTTTCAAAGGGTTCTCGTAGCTGGCAGCACCTTTGACTGACTTGACCAAGAAGGGGACCTTCGCATGGATGCTAGAGCACAAGTTGCCTTTGATCACCTCAAGGAGGTGAGCAGTTGCCCTGTCTTGGCACTTCCAGACTTTTCCCAACCATTCACGGTGGAGTGTGATGCATCCGAGGTAGGAGTTGGAGCAGTATTGCCACAGGAAGGGCATCCCATAGCTTTTGAGAGTCGGAAGCTCCTACCGCATGAGCTATCATATTTCATATATGGCAAGGAGATGTTGCCATTATGCATGCATTGGCCAAGTTCTGCCAGTACTTGGTGGGCAACCAGTTCCGAGTGAAAACTGATCACAACAGACTTCGACATTTCATGGGGTAGCAAGGCTTCAATGACAGGCAACAAAGATGGGTTAGTAAGGTGTAGGCTTATGATTTCGACATCCAGTATGTGCGGGGGAAGCTCAATGTGGTGGTCGATGTTCTATCTCGAAGACTAGCTGGGTTATCTCTCATGAGCATTTGCCAGGATTGGAGGACTCAGTTGTTGGTGGAGTACTCCAAGGACAGGAGGGCATGCGAGGTATTGGAGGGGACACATGCAAATGATCGTTACCGTGTGATTGGTGAGGTCATCTATTACAAGGGGCACATTTACTTAGTGCCCTACTCGCAATTGAGGGAGAGGATACTCCAGGTAGCTCATGATTCACCATTGTCTGGACACTAGGGGTTCTAAAAGACTTATATGGTTTTCGGGAAATATTCACATGGAAGGGCCTGAAGGAGGACGTGCTGCAGCATATACGTGTGTGTGAGGGTTGTCAGCAGAACAAGGGGACGCTAACCCACCCTGCAGGACTACTATAAACACTTCCCATTACGAAGGGTAAATGGGAAAGTATTTCGATGGATTTCATCACTGGACTCCCCATAGTATAGGGGAAGAATTACATATATGTATTGGTCAACAGGTTGACCAAATTTTCCCACTTCTTCGCCATCCCCACTAGGTACACGCTGCACAAGTTGCTGAGATATTCTTCCGAGAGGTTTTCATGTTGCATGGGCTCCCAAAGAACATAGTGAGCGATAGAGACATCAAATTCATGGGTGGCTTTTGGCAGGAACTCTTCAGGTTGGTTGGGACGAAGCTCACTCCTCGCACGAGTTATCACCCTCAGACTGATGGCCAAATGGAGAGCGTTAATCAATGGTTGGAGGGGTACCTGAGGAACTATATGACAAGTCAGTAGAGGACGTGGACTCAGTGGTTGCATCTGGGCGAGTACTGCTACAACACTACGCACCACATGTCTATTGGTATGACTCCTTTTCGTGCCCTTTATGGATATGATGCACTGACTTTTGCTGATATTGTTTTTGGAGATAGTCGGGCCCCAAAGGCTAAAGATTGGGTCCAAGAGAGCCAATATATCCTCAATGCTCTCAAGGATAATTTCGTGACAACCCAAAATCAGCAAAAAAATTATGTAGACTGGCACAGGACAGAGAGGCACTTTGAGGACGGGGGCATAGTATACCTCAGGGTGCAGCCTTACAAGTAGTCTACATTAAAACAGAAGGGGGACGAGAAGCTACAGCCACGCTTCTATGGGCCCTACCGGCTGACTAGGTGAGTTGGGGAGGTGGCTTATGAGTTGGAGCAACATCCAGGGAGTAGAATCCATAATGTGTTTCATGTCTCATGCCTGAAGGTGTTGGGACAACAGGTGACAATAGCAGTTGATCTACCCCCATTGGATGATGAGGGCCACTTGGTGTTAAAACCAGAGGCCATTTTGGAGAGCAGGGAAAGGAGACTGAGGAACAGGACCATCAGGGAGCTCTTGGTACATTGGAAGAACTTGCCGGATGAAGATGCCACCTGGGAAGGTGAGTACATATTGGAGCACCCAGCTATGACGTTGCTGGAGGGCAAGCAACATTTAGGAGGGGAGGACTGTCATGTCCCTTCTCAAAAACATTAGTCACAGGGTGTAGCTACACATTTTTGGCACAATATTGACTTAGAAGGAGGTCCCCACACTTAGACTTAGGAACTATGGGGCAATTTCGACTTTATTTAGCAGCTAGTGGAATGTGGGGGCCACCCACATGGGGAATTCAAATTTGGCCATTCGATGTGGTTGGAGGGAAATCGAATGGGTAGATGGAGGGGCCCACATGAGACCAAGGAGACCCAAGGTAATAAAAGGAGGATCAACTCTCATTTTTTACCAGCTTCTACATGTGCAAACAAACACTCACTTGTACACTTTGTTGCTTACCAAGTCTACCAGTTGTTTAGCCACAAACCTGTCACGCGGGAGATTCAACCGCTACTTTGGGGGACCATCCGTGCCCGTCCTAGGTTCGTTGTTCTAACAGGAGTTTTAGGGAGTCGAGGACAACAACACACTTCAGCCATCAACGCAAAGAGGAAACTGCATATTCCTGGGCAGCTAGAAAACACACAGGAGGAGTTGAATGTCAGCAAGGGGATTCATTGCTTGTTGGGAGATCTGGGAGTTGAGGAGGCAGAAAAGAGAAGGCATTTTCACTGGAGTTTGCAAGTAGCTAGACCAGCACAACAGTCAGTCGAATTCCTGGTGTTGACCACTATGTGTCAACGACCCATAGCAGTACACACCCTTTTTCGCAAAAGGGATAGCCCCTGTTGATGTGTTCCTGCCATCTAACTATCATCATCAGCCTGAGGATCATCTTATAATGTAGACACAGTCTGCATGTGTATAATGTAAATAATCTCAGCAGATCTATGTCGTGTATGTAATCACCTAGTTAAGCCTATTTTTCTGGTGATGATCTACATTCTGAGAGGCTTTTTGTCTCACCAATCCATTCTCGGATGGTCGGCAGAGTTTTCCTTCAGCCTTACCCCAAAGCCGGAATGGATTTTGTCACTGGGATCTTAGGGGAGTCCTAGTGTTCTAGATTGAGTCTATGTAAAAGTGATTTGGAAATAATCCTAACTATTTGGTTAGGTTATTTTATTACAAATTGTTTGATATGCTAGATTATATTTGTGTCACAGAACTGGGTAGTCTGTGAGGGTCCTTTTTAGATGGGTTTTCCCACTTGTGATGTAAAAAATGTGAAAATCATGATGTAAAGTGTCTTGAGGGTTAGAAAAATAATTTATCCCCTCATAGGTTAATTAATTAAATTTTCTAGCCAAAATTAACTAAAACCCTAAGCCAGAAATTTGTTTAGTTCTAGGTCCTAGGTAAATTTAAATTCTCCGAAGGCAAAATTCGTTAGTCCTTAAAAAATTAAATTTTAAGAGGTCCAGGGGGGCTATGGTAAATTAATTACTTTGTTAAATTTTAAGCCTTTGGTCCTTGAGGTTAAGTCAAAGTCAAAATTTTGAGGAAATTAATTCAAAAATTTAATTTTTAAATTAATTAAAATACATTCAATTGAAAAAATCAAATTTCCTCAATAATTTAAAATTTCGACAAATGAGATTAAAAGAAATTTTGATCCTCATCAACAATCGAGATTGCTTTGACGAGGATCACTCGAACTAGCCGTTCGAGGATTTATCTTTAAATAGGAGGTCATTTTGTCAGTCAGCATCATCCGATCTGTAGATCGTGTACTAAGCTCTCAAGCTCTCTTGTATACTTTTTTGAATTAATGCAAAAGTCTTTGGGGTCTCAACATGTTGTAGTGTTCCTGTTCATGAATTTATGGTCACCTTGTCTTAATTTCTGCTTATTATTATGTGAAAACTATTAATCAATAGCTCTCTTAGAATAATTTGAATACAAGTATCTTATTCAGTTTGTTGGATTTAGGGTAACATTTTTAATTTTGATTGAAGTAGGAGGTATCTCTATTTCTTTAGAAAATTTTATTGTTGTTCTATTTCTCTACTTGATTTGATGGTTGATCTAGTGTTTGCAGAAGATCTCTCAGGTTCTTATTGAGCGTTAGGGGGATAGTCCTTGGTTGGACCAGCCAACGCTCAACACATTTTTTGAAGAGCCTACTTCATATAAGTATCAAGATTTATCTAACGATATTTTTTCTGCAGAATGTTTTTGGGCTGGTACCTCTCTAAAATTTCGAAAACTTTTAAATATTTTGTGGAAATTTTGATAGATCTGGCTATTAAGAGCCTTAGATTATCAAATCTGGTAGCGGAGTTGGACTCATACTCCCAAATTTGATAGATCTATAAATTATTTGTATAGATCTGTAAATTATTTGTATAGATCTATTATTTACTTGTGTAGATCTAAAATTTTGTAACATAATTTTGAATTTTAACACTTGGGTTTTTGGGATTTTCTCTATTTTTGTACATATTGGGTATTGGATTTTTCTCTTTTCACTTCTGCAAAAATAGATCTGAGAAATCAACCAAGTAAATCTTCAGATCTGACCTAGATCTAAGCCCTAGAGGGCAAGATCTGGGCTCAAAGATTGTTTTGTAGGAATAGATCTGAGAAATCAGCCAAGTAAATCTTCAGATCTGAGCTAGATCTAGGCCCTGGAGGGCAAGAACTGGGCTCAAAGATTGTTTGCAGTAACAGATCTGAGAAATCAGCCAAGTAAATCTTCAGATCTAAGCTAGATCTAGACACTGGAGGGCAAGACCTGGGCTCAAAGATTGTTTGCAGGAATAGATCTGAGAAATCAACCAAGTAAATCTCCAGATTTGAGATTTTTCAAGTAGATCTGGGGGTTTTGAGACAAATCTAGGCCTTGGAGGGCAATATCTTATCCCAAATCTTTTTACAAGGCCAACCATTAAAGATTTTGCAATAAATCTGAAGACCTGAAGCAAAATAGTTTTTTTCAAAACAAGGGTTTCAAGTTTTGGGGCTCTTAAGCCCAAATCTGCTTTCTCCTAGCCCAACGCTAGTTCTATTGGGCCTAGTGCTAGCTCTTATTGGCCCTAGATTCCTTTGCTCCATTTCTGATTTGAATATTTGATTTTTTGAAGCTAATCATTGGTGGTTTTTTGCAGAAAATTTGGTAAAATTTTGAGTTTCAGAGATTGAAATTTTTTTGGCAACTTGGGCAAGTGATCTTCAAGGCCTAGGGCCTAAGGGTTTGATCTCTAAACCATCTTTTTCCTCACTATTTACTACAGTAGTCATATACCTTTCTAATAGTGATGAAAAACACATCTAAGTGGTTTGAAATTAACCAAAAACTTGCTAAATACATTAATAAGTCATTTATGTTTGATGTTTATCAAGAATTTGGCCTAGATCTACATTTTTGGTAACTGTTATCTCTAAATAATTTTGTTTCTAAAGTCTGAAATATAACAGTGGAAAAATTTCATGTGGGTTAGCCTAAAATTAATTCATAAGTTGTCTAATACATTAAAGAATTAATTTCTTGAGTTGGGCATTCATCATTAGGCTTATTTCATGTTTTAATTGCTGGCTGTAATAAGTATATCAGATCTGATATAATTCTGGAAATCACATCATAACAGGCTGAAATTTTTTTATAATTCATGTGGGCAAGTTTGGAAAAATTTCGGTAAATTCTTGGCATAAAGATATCATTGATAGCTTACTATTTTCATTGTCATTGTTGCTGTCATAATGTTTTTCTTACTGATGTCTTAAAAATTAATTTATGAAAATTAAGTACTCTATCATGGAATTGTGATAAAATGCATATCCTTTGTTTCATAAATTGAGTATTTTTTTGAGTATCGGTTGACATTGATATCGAATTGCAAAGTTTTTTTTTCTCTTTGAGCCAAATTGTATCAAGAAGATTTGAAATAAGCTGGTGTTTTAACTATAGTATCTTCAAGAGTTTATTTTCTAAGTTTTCATCTAAAAAAAGGCTAGCATTTCATTTGGGTAATTGAGGGCTTTTGCAACATATGTGTTTTCCCGTTCTTGAGTCTAACTTCAACTCATCTTCCAGTGCATTTGCATAAGTTAACTTTGCGTAGATAAAATTTACTTCCAAGCATAAGCTTGGCCGATAGACAGATAGATCTCCATTTGTCTTTTCTTGAGAATCCTGTTTTAATAATAATTAAAATGGTGACCTTGCAGTCATCAAAGCCACAGTTCTCTGCAGTGCTGGAAGAACCAGGTATGTTAAAATTTCAGGAGAGGTATCGTTAATCACACTTTAGTGTGCTGCTCTTGATCTTCTCTCTGCCAATTAATACGAAATCGGGCTCAACACAGAAAGGATTGAAGGGTTCACATTTAAATAGGCATTAACTAAAATTAACCAAGATTCTTGCCCTCACATTAGTTTTAGGATCTGTATTTCATATAAGATAGTCATTCATCTAAGCAGCAGTTGCTAATCGATTACTTGGTCTTAATTTCCCTAGCAAGATCGTTGACTCCATAAGGCACTAGTATCAATCGTTTAAAATCTAATCAAATCCTATATGTCTTGCTAAATCTTAATCAAGTACTTGATCGCTTCAGTGTGTCTTCCGAAATGATTGGTTCCCAACCAGTTCTTCTTCATTCCACTTTTCCATAGGGTCTACCCCTCTAGTCTGTTGTAGGGAGACAACTTAAACGGAGAGATTGGGGATCAAGGTGACATCCCCCGATCTAAGCCGTTGTCCCGGTGCCTAGACATTTTGTGCGACAACACCTGGACAAACACACTGCACAAAGGCCATCCAGCAGCAAATTCTTGGGACTTGGGGAGCAATTGATCTTGGCCAAGAGCCATCCAGGGAGCTAGGAGTTGAATAGCACAGGTAAAACCAACATTTTGGAGGAGTTTGCGAGGGATTTGCAGGTTGTTTCCTGCAAGTTGAGATTAACAATTGAAGCTTGGGAGAAGCTCCAAGGAGGTCGAAATCCAAAGTCAAAACCAGCTAAATTCCCTTCTGGGTTTTTCTTGGTTTTGTCCAAGGAGTCCAAGGATAAAAGCACACAATTTTTTGGGTAATTTTGGAGCACCTTCCAGCTAGTCGAAATTCAGCAGGGCAGCGGTTTACTAAGGCAACGCAGTGTAGAGTGGTGCAGTAACTGGATAACCTTCATCTCATATTGTATCTAGCATGTAGATTTTTAATAATATGGCTCAGCAGTTCCTTATTGGCAGCGTTTTCATGGATGTTTGATGTGTATTTATTTATTTTTATGTTGTTGCACAGTTTATTTTCTTAATATCACTTACATTCCTACTTAAGAACATTACATATTTAGATGTGAGCTCTACCTGACACCTAGTTCGAAGAGTTTGTCACAGTGATAATGGCAAAAATTTTTATGGCTTTGATATTAGTTTTGATTTGGCATCTAAGGCTTGATAAGTTGACTTAGTCTATTTGATTGCACAGTGTTGACTTCTGTGAGGTTGAGTATATTTTTTTAATTAGTATAATGTTTGAAGATAGCATTATATGGTTTGAAGCAAGCTTCCCGAGGCTAGTACATCCACATCGACAGTTACATGGTGAAGCCAGGAAGATGTGTCGATCCAAACCTCTACTTCAAAGTGGTCCAGGGTATGCCTTTGTATATGTTGATGGTCTATTCTTGACAGGTAGTGAGCCTTTGATGATCAAAGTAAGAGGGAGGTGGCCTTTGAAGTTTGAAATGAAGAATCTTGGCATGATGAATTACTTTCTGAAGTTTGGAAAATAAAATGTATATTATGAAGCTACTGAAGAGTTTTTGGAAAGTGGAAATGCAAATCCTTGGACACTGATTGAATTTCAAGAAGTTTTGCAAAAAATATTGTTTAGAAACCAACAGTTGATTAAGACATTGATGTTCATTGTGAACACCCATCTAGACATATGTTTTGCAGAGAACAACCTGAGTCAATTCATGATTGAGCCACTTCATACACATTGGGTTGTCGTTGAGCACCCTTCGAGATATTTGCATGTGACAATCAATTTTTGGTCTGAGAAATTCTTTTATGATATATGATTGCATGGATGTACTGATATTGTTTGGGATCGTTATTAATGACATGAGCACATTGGGTTTTGCTTTAGTATGAGATCTTCCATGATATTTTGGATGAGAATTTCGTAGCTTTAAGCACGACCGAGGTTGAGTACGATGTTGCTAGCATGACTAGCTGTGAGACAGGTTGAAGAAACTCTTTTGGAAAGCTATTTTGAATAGCATCTGCATGTGACAGTGATACATTGTGATAATAAATAGTGGGATCCAATTGGCAAAGAATCCTGCATATAGCTGGGACTAAGATATCTTCATATATTGAGACAGTGCTATTGTTCGAGACAAACTTAGGCTTGTGGTTGATGCCTCCATGAGAGGGAGGATGAATAAGGTATCCTTTTGTGATATATATTTGTCCTAATATAAATTTGATTTGATGTCCTGCATGAACAGGAGATTGTTGCTATTGAGACATCATAATTGAACTCCTCAGTGAGTTGTTTAAGTCAGTACCAGATATGAGCACGTTGATATGTTTCTAATCTACAGAGAGCAAGACCAACCGAGGACACTGAGCCAGCTCTTCCCCCCTATCTGAGCTCCTAGGGTGTGCAATTGAGATGGAGGGCTTGTTAAAATTGGAAACTAGGGCCAAATTCTACCTCGGGACAACTATTATGATGGAGAGGATTATTGCATTGGACTCTTCTTTTTGAGAGGTCCGATTTTGATATAAAGATCATCTCATTCTAACAAGCAGAAGAGGAATTTTGAATTTATTCTTTCTCATGCACAAATTGTCAAGGGCGGCCTCGGTGAAATGCAGGCTCAACAAGCCCAGTGGATATGTCTCCTCACCCTCAACGAATTGTATAAATAGGAGTGACCTCTCTCCTCATTTGGACATCACTCATCACATCATTTTTGTTGATTTGGGGTAGCATCGAATGTGCTCTAACCATTAAAATTGTGGAGAGGCTAAAGCACATGAGATCTCCAAGTCCCAGAAATGGTTTGGACCCCAATTTGGGAGATATTAAAATAATTAATATTTTTAATGGAGTTCCTAAGTCTAAACTTAGGAAAAATAAAATATTAATGGGTATTAATATAAAACTGGGTTAGAAGGTTCCAAAAGTCATGGACCAAACCAAATCCAATCTTAGTCGTTGATTAGAGATTTAATCTCGATCATTCAAGGACCAACGAGAAAGGTATAAGAAGAGGCTTGAGGGGTAGTTGGAGAACACACCAAAGTGATCAGTCATTCATTTTGCTAAAGCGGGGTTGCTAAGCAAAGTTAAATCAGTGATCAGCAGTGAGGGGCAGTGAGTACTGGGTAGAGAGGTAGAGACAATACTAAGAGATTGTCGCAGAGGTAGGGAGAGCAAGAGCAGTATCCAGTTCAGGCCACGCAGAGCCCAGTAGAGACAGTGCAGAGGCTAGAGGGACAGCATCATCCACGCAAAGGCTGTTGGAGTGGCGCAGAGGGTCCCAGACGCTGCGCAATGCCTCAGAGGGCTGATGCAAAGGGTCCTAGGGCTGACCCAAGTCAACAGGTGGCTGACACAGAGGCCAGAAGGGCCAGCGCTGAGATTTAGTTGTGCCGAAGAGGGTTTCATGGGATAGGTTTTCGAAATACTTGTTTCTGAATATAGAGGTATTATTGTTGTGTATTTTTCTCTATCGAGTGAGCCAGTTAGGCACCTAGTTGTAATCAATGAAATATTGCATAATAATAGACCCTTAGAATAGTTGCACCAATTTTCCCGCATTGGGTTTTTCCGAGGACATTTGTCCAAAAATAACGGTGTCACTTGTGTGGTTGTTTTCTTTCAGCTATCGATCTGTAGATGTTGTGACTATATTGTGTTTATTTCAGTATTTAAATGTTTTAAATAACTTGTTCGAATTTAAACAAGTAGAAGAAATAAACCAACAAAATACAGATTAATTTTCTAATGGATAGACTTAGAAAATTCAACAATTTCATCTCTCTCTCTTCTCTTGATTGGTTCATACAGTTGGGTAGCCTCTCTCTCTTCTTCGCAAATGTGGTAGGAGGCCGAAAATTTCAAGACAAGGATAGACTGAATTTCAGGGAAACAAACTAGCGTTGACCAGGGCTCATTTGACCAATTTCGACTTCGGTTTTCAAGGCAGAAAATCGTTTTTCCTAGGCCGAGTTGTTGGGCACAGATTCCGACGTGTTTTGGCAAGTTGACTTAAGCATTGACTTCAGATTTGATCGCAGAAAATTACAACAGTGTTTCTCTCTACATTGACTAGGTTTGACCGAACTATTTTGGGCTGACTTTGACTCTCTTTGAGGAACGAATCAGAGTATTGCTGACCAAATTGCTTGGAGGACATTTTAATGTTGATTTGACAAGCGTTGACTTTCTGGTTAGGGCTGCAGTTGACTAGTGATTTTGATAGGCCTGTTTTGACTATGTATTGGTCAAGTGAATTTGATCTATGTACTCTCTCTCTCTACTGAACTATTGAATAATAATAAGAAGATTTGATCAAAGATTTTTCCCCACATTGGGGTTTTTCCCTGGCATCTGCCAAATCTTGTGTCCTCTTGTCTTGGCTTGTTCTTCTGCACATGTTTTTATGTTCTATCTACATTTACTCTCAATGTGTTTAAGTTAATGTGATCGCTATTGGAAATTGGAAATTGTCACTGGGTTGATAAGGAACAATTAATTAAATTGTGCTAAAGCATAGAATGTACCATTGTTAACTAAAATTAACATGGTATCAAAGCTCATGTGAAGACAAAGCCCAAGCAAGAGTGACGAAAGCAATCACTAAGGGAAGTTGTTGGACAAAAACTTAGAACTAATCCCAATGATGACTACATCCTACTTCAAATCTAAGGACAAACTTAAGGACAAATCCGACTATCATGCATGGAAGATGTGTCTAGATTTGACATTAGAAGAAAATGCTTCCATGGACTATGTCAAAGGAAGAGTAGTGGAGCCTGCTTCAAATCTATCCCTAGTTGCACAAACAAAGAACAAGAAAGGTGAGGTTAAAGCTAAGAAAATTATTGTTGATTCTATTCACAAGCCTTTGGTTGCATATATTTTTAATTTGGAAACATCTAAAGAGATGTATGACAAGTTGGTTGGGATGTTCAAAGTAAATAATGCAAATCAAGTCCTCTTTCTCAAGAACAAGTTGAAAGACATTAAGATGGATAGAGGAGAATCCATTCAATCCTACTTCATGAGGATTACCGAGATCAAGAATGATCTCCTATCTATTGGTGACAGAGAGCTCACTCTTATTACACTTGGAGGCCTTACAAGAGAATGGGATGTGTTTAACACAACCATCCTCAACAATGACAGGATTCTGGGATTTGATGAATTATTAGCTAGATGCACTCAAGAAGAAATAAGGATGATGGAAAGTGACAAGCCCTCAAATGGAAACAATCCTACTGCCTTCTTCGCTCATGCTAAGAGGAAGAACAATGTTGGTCCATGACGACAAGATCAAGGGTACAAGTCGAGATTCAAAGAAGGAAGAAAAGGAAGATGCTTCAATTGCAACAGGTTTGGACATTTCGCTAGAAAGTGTCCTCACAAGAAGGATACTCCAAGAGATGATGACAACCATAACAACAATTACAAAGGTAATGGCAATCAAAGGAACAATAGGTTCAACAACAAAGGAAAGAGGAATGCTCCCGCTACTCCAAATAGAAATGGTCGTCCTCCGAAGAAGTCGAGAAACTCCAGGTATGAAGAAGTTGATGTTGGTAAAAAGCAAATGAATTTTATCCTATTTTTTCCCTCACCACTGCCTCTCCTCTGGATACATTAAATCATTGATTGATTGATAGTGGTGCTAGAACATTAAACGATCGACAGAAAACAAGCCAAGATAAGAGACACAAGATGTGGTGGCTAGCCAGGGACAAACCCCACAATGTGTGGGGAAACACTTTGATCAAATCTTCTTTTATCTTCAATAATTCAGCAGAGAGAAATAGTACAATAAATCTGATTTATATCAGCAGTAGCAAACCCTAAATCAACAGCATCAGCATTAGTGGCTTCATCATCAAACTGGGGCAGACGATATCTCACAAACTGACCATCGGATCGGCTTGATTCCACCACCAAAAGTTGCGGCTTTCAGAGGAGGTTCAGATGAACCTACAACGCAGTTCAGATGAGGAGATCTTCTAGTCCACGCAGGTCGAACTTCACTTCTGCAGTTGCAGCTTCAGTTTCAGCAGCTTCCTTCAAACTAGGGCAATCGATATCTTGCAAACCATCCGTCGAATTGACTTGATTCCACCACCAAAAGTTGCGGCTTTCAGAGGAGGTTCAGATGAACCTACAATGCAATTCAGATGAGGAGATCTTCTAGTCCATGCAGGTCAAACTTTACTTCTACAGTTGCAGCATCAGTTTCAACAGCTTCCGACTTCACATGTGTGAGGGAGAGACCCTTTTTTGCGTAGTAGAGAGAAAGAGAGATGTGATGAGATGAGTGAGTGCAAATGACGAAAAGTCCTTCTATATTGATACACAACGTTCGTGTTTGAATAAATGTGACTGTTGGCCTTCTGAGCCTACATGAGTTGTAGGTCGGCTTGATAATAATTCCATAATCAAAATAAATTCATATCTCCATGAATACTTATTGGAATCGGATGATCTTTATATCAATCCTACACCTCTCGATGAGAGGAATCTAATAAAAAATATTATCAGCCATGAATAAGATGACCCACATGAAGTTTTGCCCTAGTTGCCAATTTTAATACTCATTCTCAACTAGGGAGAACTTCATCTGCAATTTGTCTATCGGTCATTACTATTCATCCATCAAATGCACTGCCCTGTACAGGCTGACCCTTGCCCTGCTCTGCTCTATTCTGCCTGTTGTACTTTGTCTTGTTCTGCCCTGTACTAATCTATACAGCTTTACTTTGTTAAGCACTGCACTGCTTTGTTCTGTTCTGCTATGCTTTTGTCCGAATTATGAAGAAGAAATGATCAAGGATGTATCATACTGACTCAAAGTCAGTCTCAGAGTATGTACCACTGGTCCCAGACCAATCTCAACCAACCCGAAGTCAGCGTCATAGTGAGTACAACTCCACTGGTCCTAGACCAGTATCATCCTCTACTAATTCAAAGTCAGTCTCAGAGTGCATACCACTAGTCTCAGACCAGTCTCAACCGACCCGAAGTTAGCTTCATATTAAGTACCACTCCTACCACTAGTCCCAAACTAGTATCACAGTCTCAGAGAGTGTACCACTAGTCCCAGACCAGTCTCAGTTAACCCAAAGTCAGCGTCATAGTATGTACCACTCTCATTGGTCCCAGACCAGTACTGCACTAACACGAAGTCAGAGGCATTTCCCAAATCTAGTCCGATATCACTACCATATAACTTCTGAAAGTTAAGATCCTCGAGGTAGTCACAGGCTTGTAGTCCATCATGCCAAATCTTTTCAGAATCTTCACCACATATTTTCCTTGAGATAGGAAAATTTCCCTTGGCTTCTGCCACACTTCAAGTCCTTGGTTCTTCATTTCAAATTCAGAAGCCAACTCCCTCTTACATTTGTGA
>APFE030172136.1:0-36352 GCA_000404065.3 Pinus taeda
TGATACCATGTAAATGTGTTAGAAAACCTGCACAGATGAATCTAGCTAGCAAAGGTTGAACACACAGCTTTGCAAAGCAAAAACATTAAAGGAAAATCGAAAGAAGAAAAGAATGATT
Organism: Pinus taeda; assembly: GCA_000404065.3. NCBI lineage: Eukaryota > Viridiplantae > Streptophyta > Pinopsida > Pinales > Pinaceae > Pinus > Pinus taeda. The sequence goes on from APFE030172136.1 coordinate 119, forward strand.
CATTAGAAAATATGTTACAATTGTCATTATATAGCATTACTGGGTGAAAATCCCAAGGTAATGAACTATAGTGGGTGAAGATCCCAAGGTAATGAACTATAGTGGTGATCAATGAGAAGACTCAACACCTACAACAAGTTCCGGAGATAACTAGTCAGTTGCGGAGTTAAAGAAGGAGCAAATCAAGGAGTAAATCATGCAAAAGGAATCTTGCATGCAATCCCATGCTCTAACTAAGAGTCCGCATGTAGATGTGTAGTAGTTGCATGCTTTAACTAAGAGTCCCCATGCAGTTGCATGTAGTTGCATGTAGATGTAGTAGTTCCAACAAGTTTACCCATGCTAGCCAGAAGAGATTTGGTAACTCCACCTTCCTCAAAATGCATTCCAAGAGATCGTTTTCAGTATCAAGAATTCTCAAATTCTTGAAAATGATTTCCAGAACGGCTTTATCAGTAGCATCAACGCCAAAAACATTATCTCCATCATGTTCACCGTGAACCATCCGAATTCCCCGCACAGCCACAGACCTTATTTTCTATCCACTGTTAAAAAAAACAATCGTTATTACATGTTCATTCAATAATCGATCCAAAAGTCAAAATTTATGAAGGACTGAATAACTGAATACTTACAGAATCTAACAAATTACCAACGACGTTCTTACTCAGACGCCAAAGTCGACGCGGATCCGAAGACTCAGCAAGTTCTATTCTCAAATCCCTAACGTGGTCATGCATACGTATCCAGTTGAAACTGTCCAGTTCTACCAAACATCTATTTTGGAGAGTTTGAAAACCCTTCCTTCCTCTCCAGCGTGAGCTGTGCCATATTCCTATGGCCGTCTCTTTCTTTGTTCTTTCGAAGTAGCATGCAATGTCTAAGAATATTTGTTTTTCCTCTTTATTAAGTTTATCATAACTTATTTTAAACCTATTATGGATCTCCACCGGAAGACTCCCCAATTAATCTTCCCACTCAGCTTGTTCTCTTTCATAAAGCATTGCCCCAAATACCTTTAAAGAGAGGGGCAATCCTTCACAAGCTTCCAAGAACCGATCTACTAAAGCTTCAAATCTTGGCCTTGGCTGGCTGAAGGCGTAGGAGCAGAAGAGAACACGAGAATGTTCTGCGTTAAGACCTTCTAACCTATAAATGGATGACTTTTCAACTTTTGAGCTTACCAGAATGCCCCGGTCTCTGGATGTAATCAATATTAAGCTATGCGGGTGGAGATCGCGGATTTCAACTGGCAAAAGTGCATCTACTTGATTCACATCATCTACATCATCTAATATAACTAAGGGATTACAAGATTTGAGAGGCTCTTTGAGCATCTCTGTACCTATATCAACACTCTTTACTGGCTCATCTTTTAAGGTCAAGCTTTGAAAAAGTTCTCTCTGCATCAAATTTAATGTGCCTTTAGCCACGTCATGCAAAAAGCACGATTTCTGAAAATCAGATTTTTTCCTATTGTAAAATTCTTTAGCCAATGTAGTCTTTCCTATGCCACCTAAACCCCAGATCCCCAACATCTGAGATCTCCCACTCTGCTGTTGCTGCAATCCCACTTTATCTTCAAAATCTCTCAGTTTCTCGTCCAAACCTGTTGGATATTTGGCGACGTGCAAATCTGGTTTCAGTATTTCCAACAGCCTTTTTACGACCTCATCTAGCCGCACCACCTCCACCTCCTCGCTAATTTTTCAGAAAAACATAAATAGAATTGTGAGAAACCAACGTCTATTTCTACTTATTGAACATAAAATACTACCATATCAAAAGCGATGGAAGGTTGAGTTCTCACCCAATGTTGCACGCGTCCAGATCAAAACCGCTTATCTGTGCGACCTCAGAAAGTGCGTTTCTCCAATTTTCAATGATGCTGGAGTCATAACGCGGCTTCTCTTCCTGTGTTTCAGGGTCAAAAGTTTTCTTCACTGCCAGGTTTTGTAGGTCTTGAGCATATTTCATAGGGCGGGACACCGTAAAAGACAGGAATGGTAGGAGCCTCTGTCTGCAACATTTGTAGGAGCTCATCTAGGCACCAAGTTGATCCAGCGTAGTTGGCAGACAAGATGGCGACGTGGACAGAGGCGTTATTGATAGCTTGTTTTATTTGAGAAGGAAAATGGTATCCTTGTTGCATCTCCTTCTCATCCAGAAAGGCCCTCACTCCGTTTTCGAGAAGGCGAAGGTAGAGAGACCTGGCGAAGGTTTTCTTCGTATCAATACCTCTGTGGCTTATAAACACTTGGTACCACTGATTGTTGCTGGGATGAGGAGCGATGGAGGAGGATGCCGCCATTGCAAATCAGAAGTAAAAAGGGTAGAAAGTGATTGTCGATGCTATGGACGCAATTTGCAGAGGAGGAAATAAGTTATGGTTTCAGAACCAGACTGCAATTGTGGAGAAGATTTGGTGCGCAGCGTTGTATACATTAAACCATACCACTCTTATTTATAATTATAATTAACAAACACAACCTCCTATGTCCACCATTCATTCATATTCACAAGCGTTATTCACACATCCTGGCCGATCGATTTGCCTGGATGGTCAACGCATATACGTTAACTCCAACTTTTTTAATATACATTTTATATTGAAATTATTAAAGACGGGACAGTAATATATTTTTATTTTAATAATTACATTTGTTTTAATTATAAAAAAAATAATTTTCTGACGATGCAAATCTTTTTTGAAATAAATTGGAAGAAAATATTATATTACAAGAGATTCAATCTTCATAAAATTGTAAAAAAATATTGTATTACAGGCATTCAATCTTTATAAAATTGTAAAAAAATATTATATTACAAGAGATTCCATATTTTTAAATATGCAAAAGAGTTAGTCTTAAAATAAATTCTTTAAGATTTTATATTTTATTTTTATATAAATCTTATTAGGTTGTTTTATACAATTATTTTAGGTTTTATAATGTATTTTTTAGAATAAAAGAGTGATTTATAATGCTCATGTTTTTTGAGAAATTACAATAGAGAAACAAAGAATCAACTGTTTCAACCTAGATCTTAGTTGTTTTTATCTAATATTATTTTTTAATAAATTTTAATTTTTAGTAAATCAGCTTATAAATATATCATCATCATTTTAATTTATATGATTTATATATATATGGTTCTTTATTGTATAAATTAAATCAGAATGATGTTTATGTTTTTAACATAATATTTAAGTTTTTTTTTCACATTTTAATATAAAAATATTTATTTCCAATTTTAATTAAATTAATTGATCGTAGTTATATAATTTGTGATAAATTTTTGGATATATAGAAGTGTAGAAAATAATTTTATAATATTAATTTTATAGAGTTATTAATTATATTTCACTAAAATTTTATAATATCCCACACACACCAAAACCATATTAGTAAATATAAATCACATATGTGTGGTGTGTGATATATATAAATATATATATATATATATATATACAAATTTAGTGTAACAAATTGAATTGGCTTCTACTTATTATTTTTATTATTATTTATTACTATTTTATTGATTTAAAGCTAGGTATATCTCCCTCACTCATGATATATGTAATGTGAATGGAGTTCTTCTTTTAGGTCTAACACTTCATTGACTAAATGCTCCACTACAACATCTCCTCTCTATTGTCTTGTGGAGCTCCTTTCAGTGCAATAAGTAGAATCTTTTTTATTTAAATGTTGTTGGACTTTATGATTTAAGGTTTTTATTTGGAGACTTCACTATCCACCACCATCACATCATTATCAACATTTCTTCACACTTCAACCTCCATTGCCTTGACAACTCAACCTCTTGTGCCTTGACAAGACAACTCTATGGCCACCATCTTCACTGCCTTCACAATTCTGTATTACATAAGCTAATACAATCTAACACAAGTTAATGACCATCCCAACAATCTAGAAACACATGAACCAACCAAAAAATTCTTTTATATTACTTAGTTGGAGTAGAAGACAACTTGTTAGGCTAACCATATCCTCTGATACAACATGCCAAAGGCTACATATTAATGATATTCAGTTGTAGGATTCAAAAAACTCTTTATCAAAAACTAAATCCTATATCATTCTCCTAATAGATATTCCATATTTTTATGTGACACCAAATTGATCCTAGCCAATTCTTTCAAGTCCTCAGAGTTTTTTTTTGTGTGTTGGGAATGTAAAATCCAAATGTTAAAAATCATAACAGCTCTTGCACACTTTAGTGTTCCAAATAAAGTAAAATAAAATAAAATTAAACCTTCAGAAAGGACAAGAACACAAAGGGATATTAAAATACAACTACTTATTTAATTAATAATTGCAAATAATACATGCCACAATGATAATAATAGAAACCCTTTCAAATGGCATTGAAGTCTACTCATTAATAGACTAAACCAACTGAACTCTGAGCACAATTGTGGATCCTAGATGGATCCACCAACAAATTCACCCACGGGGTTTTTGTCCCTGTGATCAAACTAGAGCTAGCCTCGCCAAGTTCTCCACAAAGACAAAATAAATAGATAACTCATGATGATCTCATTGTTAGGCTCATATCCCCTCTATAGGCTTGATGGACTCTCTATAAACTTTATTTTATTGTTGTCTGTCTAAAAATTAAGGAAAATACCATGGGCCAATGTCATGGGAAAATACCACGGTAATGACCTTGGGCAAATTCTGTCCACTTTGGCCATATCCAAAAAAAAAAGGAATATTACTTTGGCCATATCAAAAAAAAAAAAGGAATATTACAAATCTTCCTGCTCAAAAATTGTTTTCCCTCCAGAAATCCACTTCTATCCACAATAGAATCATATGTATATGTATATTGATACCAGGAAACTACTTTACAAGAAAAATAATTGTATTACCAATAACATTATGATGCAAATCTCGAATTTCCTTTGTACTCTTTGTTGAAAACAAAATAAAAGAACATCTTTCATTGCTCTATCTATATCTCTTACATATATTTCCTCTATTTCCTCTATTTTTCTATGATAACAAAATCAAAACACATCTTTTATTACTCACGTTATGTCTCTTACATGTAACCCCTATGTTTTTCTATGATAAAATGTAGATTTATTCAAAACACTTTTGTGTCTGTATACATTTTGGAATTTTCTATTTCATAAATATGGAATTTATCAAAACAAATCAAACTTTCTTTTTACTTCTTGTCATTTTTAAATTTTTTAAATTTTGTAATTTTGTAATTTTCTACTAAAAGAAGTCGTTGTTTATGTATTATGATCATATTCATGTCTCGTCCTGCCTAAGTTCATAAATAATCTCAATAGTTGCTCCTCACATGTAGCCAACTCTATATTTTTTTAGATATCTCCATTTTTCATTCTACAACATTTTTTTTTATGAAATTTTTATAAGATTCCAATGTAAGTTTGATAAGGACATTACACAATTCAAGCAAGAATGGTTACAAGAAAGCATGAATTGTATGAATAGATGTAGAAGAAATTACTTCTTTGTACCTACTATGACTACGCGAGAAAAATATCACAGGTGCATTCAATCACAGGTGCATTCTTGAGTCCAAACAACATCATAGTTGTATTGAAAACAAACCCACTCCATCGTGATGGTCTTTTTTCTCCTATCTTCAGGCACGATCTTAATCTGATGATACCCTGAAAACGAGTGAGTGAATGAGTAGGCCTCCTACCCTCCAACATTGTCTAATACATCACCGATAAACAACGTTGGGAATGGGATGTGGACACACACATCATTAAACTTCCACAAGTCTACGCAAATTCTTATCTCACCCTTTTGTTTCTTCTCCTGAACCACCATTGGGCTCACCTAATTAGATTCTTTAACCAGTTCTATGATGCTTATCTCCAACACCTTATCTAGCCCTAGGTGAACCTTTTCCTTGTATTTAGGATTAAGGTGATATGGTCTATGTTTAATAGGCTTCGCATCCGGCTTTACAGTAATCTTCATAACACCCAAATCGCCAATTATGCCCTTAAAATCTGAAAACTTGGTAGGGAATATATCCTGGTATTCGCGGAGTAACTTAGCAACTTTATGCACAGTAGTGTCATCCCAATAATTTCCAACCTTTGCAAACTTTGGTTCTGCTTTAGTGCCAATATTTATTTGCTTTGTCTTCAATGGCATGGTGATGTTCGAGTTGTCTATTTGTGGGCCTTCGACCTCGTGATGCCCTTTTGCCTCTGGAATATTAATTATTCTTGGATATTTATCTTCCTCTTCACTCGTCACATTATAACATTCCAACGCATGGTGCAACTAGGTGCTCCTATTTGATTGGATCCATTCCATAGGTTCTTGCTTTGTTCTGAAGATAACCACCTTAATTCCTTGTAGAGCTTCTTCGATGCTTGCGAAGTTGTCTTCAAAGTTGAAGGTCAACAAGAACCCTTCCCTTAATATATCCCACTCCTCGGTGCCATGGCGGAGCTTCGTTTCTAGGTACCAGTTCATGGGAACTGTATCCAAAGTATGGAAAAATATGTGTACCCACTTTGGATACAGTTTTGTCCCCCATCCTTTAGTCCATTTTCCTAGGTGATCACGCGGATCATCCCTTCCATTATATTTCTATGTCAACCTAGTGTTAGGACACCCAAATGGTAACTCCATCATTCTTCTATAATCTCGCCATCCATCAAAACTATATTTATGCGTATCGCACCATCGTGCAGGCATGGCATGTAGGGCCAAGTCTAATGCTTGGAAGTAGTGATCCTCAACAACTTCATGCTCAAATTCATCCAAAAATGTATCTACATCATTTAAACCATCATAATAGGTTTAGATTTAGTTGCGCCAACTAACAAATCCCTACACTACTCGCCCTATGTAATGAAGGTTTAGATTTACGTTTTTATAGTATTTATTTTACGTTTTTATAATGTTTTTTTTTTAGAGAAATTACGTAGAGAACAAAGAGTTGATTTATAATGCTTATTTTGTTTTGGAGAAATCACATAGAGAACAAAGAATCGACTTGTTTCCAACCTAGATCTAAGTTTGTTTTTTATCTTATTATTTATTTTTATCATAAATTTTAATTTTTAGTAGTATCATGCTTATAAATATAATCATCATTCATTTTAATATTATATATATTATAATAATATATCCATTTTATATTATATATAATTAAATGAGAATGATGTAACAATGACTTATATCTATAAGCCATAGTATTTTAGTTATTTATTTATTTCACATTTTTAATATTAAAATATTTTATTTTCCAATTATTAATTAAAATTATCTCATTAGAGTTTATATAAATTTGTGAATAATAATTTTATTTGATATATATGAAGTGTGGAAAATAATTTATATAAAATTAAATTTTATTATGGGTTATTAATTATATTTAAACATAGAATTTTAATATCATATTATATAAATAAATCATAAAAATGTTATATATATATATTACTAATATATATAATATATATATATATATATATATATATATTATAACAAAATTACATTATAACAAATTCAATTGGCTTCTACTTATTATTTTTATTATTATTTACTACTATTTTATTGATTTAAAGCTAGGTATATCTCCCTCACTCATGATATATGTAATGTGAATGGAGTTCTTTTTTTAGGTCTAACACTTCATTGACTAAATGCTCCACTACAGCATCTCCTCTCTATTGTCTTGTGGAGCTCTTTTCAGTGCAATAAGTAGAATCTATTTTATTTAAATGTTGTTGGACTTTATGATTTAAGGTTTTTATTTGGAGACTTAAATATCCACCACAATCACATCATTGTCAACATTTCTTCACACTTCAACCTCCATTGCCTTGACAACTCAACCTCTTGTGCCTTGACAAGACAAATCTATGGCCACCATCTTCACTGGCTTCACAATTTTGCCTTACATAAGCTAATACAATCTAACACAAGTTAATTACCATCACAACAATCTAGAAACACATGAACCAACCACAAATTTCTTTTAGATTACTTAGTTGGAGTAGGAAGAAAACTTATTAGGCTAACCATGTCCTCTGAAACAACATGCCAAAGGCTCCATATTAATGATATTCAGCTGTAGGTGATTCAAAAAACTCTTTATCAAAAACTAAATCCTATATCATCCTCCTAATAGATATTCCATATTTTTATGTGACACCAAATTGATCCTAGCCAATTCTTTCAAGTCCTTAGAGTTTTTTTGTTTTTGTTTTTTGTGTGTGCTGGGAATGTAAGATCCCAAATATTAAATTTATAATAGATCTTGCACACTTTAGTTTTCCAACTAAAGTAGAAAAGAATAAAATTAAACCTTAAGAAAGGACAAGAACATAAAGGGATATTAAAATACAACCGCGTATTTAATTAATAACTGCAAATAATACATGCCAGAATGATAATCATAGAAACCCTTGCAAATGGCATGCAAGGCTACTCATTAATAGACTAAACCAACTGAACTCTGAAGCACACTTGTGCATCCTCGATTGATCCACCAACAAGTTCACCCATGAGGTTTTTGTCCCTGGGATAAAACTAGAACTAACATCGCCAACTTCTCCACAAAGAAAAAATAAATAGATAATTCATGATGATCTCATTGTTAGGCTCATATCCACTTGTATAGGTTTGAATGGATTCTCTATAGACTTTATTTTATTGTTGTCCCTTGAAAAATCAAGGCAAATAGCATGGGCCAATGTCATGGGCAAATACCACGGTAATGACCTTGGGCAGATTCCGTCCATTTTGGCGATATCCAAAAAAAAAGGAATATTACAAATCCTCCTACCCAAAGATTGTTTTCCCTCAAGTAATCCACTTCTATTCACAATAGAAGCATCTGCATATTGATACCAGGAAACTACTTTACAATAAAAAAGAATTGTGTTTCCAATAACATTACAATGCAAATCTCGAGTTTCCTTTGTACTCTTTGTTGAAAATGAAATAAAAGAACATCTTTTGTTGCTCTATCTATATCTCTTACATGTAATTCTTCTATTTTTCTATGATAACAAAATCAAAACATATCTTTTATTACTCAGGTTATGTCTCTTACATGTAACTCCTATGTTTTTCTATGATAAAATGTAGATTTATTCAAAGCACTTTTGTGTATATTTACATTTTGGAACTTTCTATTTCATAAAAATGGAATTTATCAAAAAAAATCAAACTTTCTTTTTACTTGTCATTTTTAAATTTTTAAATTTTTAAATTTTGTAATTTTATACTAAAAGAAGTTGTTGTTTATGTTACTATGATCATATTCATGTCTCTTCATGCCTATGTACATAAATAATCTCAATAGTTGCTCCTCACATGTAGCCAACTCTTTATTTTTTTCAGATATCTCCATTTTTCATTCTACAACATTTTTCTTATGAAATATTGATAAGGACACTACCCAATTCAAGCAAGAATGGTTACAAGAAAGCATGAATTGTATGAAGAGAAGTAGAAGAAATTACTTCTTTGTACCTACTATGACTACACAGGAAAAATATCACAGGCGCATTCTTGAGTCCAAATGACATCACAGTATATTGAAAACAACCCCACTCCATCGTGATGGTTGATTTTCTCCTATCCTCAGGCATGACCTTAATCTGATGATACCCCGAAAACCTGTGAGTGAATGAGTACGCCCCCTTCCCTAAAACATTGTTTAATACCTCATCGATAAACGACATTGGGAATGGGTCGTGGACACACACATCATTAAGCTTCCATAATTCTATGAAAATTCGTATCTCACCCTTTTGTTTCTTCTCTTGAACCACCACTGGGCTCACCCAATCAGATTCTTCAACAAGTTCTATGATGCTTACCTCCAACATCTTATCCAGCTCTAGGCAAACCTTTTCCTTGTATTTAGGTTAAGGCGATACGGTCTATGTTTAATAAGCTCCACGTCCGGCTTTAGAGTGATCTTCATAACACCCAAATCGCCAATTATGCCCTTCAAATCTGAAAACTTGGTAGGGAATATATCGTGGTATTCACGGAGTAACTGTGCAACTTTATGCACAGTAGCATCATCCCAATAATCTCCAATCTTTGCAAACTTTGGTTCTGCTTTAGTGCCAATATTTATTTGCTTTCTCTTCAATGGCATGGTGATGTTCGAGTTGTCTATTTGTGGGCCTTCGACCTCGTGATGCCTTTTGCCTCTGGAATATTAATTATTCTTGGATATTTATCTTCCTATTCAGTGGTCACATTATAACATTCCAGCGCATGGTGCAACTAGGTGCTCCTATTTGATTGGATCCATTCCATAGGTTCTTGCTTTGTTCTGAAGATAACCACCTTAATTTCTTGTAGAGCTTCATCGATGCTTGCGAAGTTGTCTTCAAAGTTGAAGGTCAACAAGAACCCTTCCCTTAATATATCCCACTCCTCAGTGTCATGGCGGAGCTTCGTTTCTAGGTACCAGTTCATGGGAATTGTATCCAAGGTATGGAAAAATAAGTGTACCCACTTTGGATACAGTTTTGTCCCCCATCCTTTAGTCCATTTTCCTAGGTGATCACGCGGATCATCCCTTCCATTATATTTCTATGTCAACCTAGTGTTAGGACACCCAAATGGTAACCCCGTCATTCTTCTATAATCTCGCCATCCATCAAAACTATATTTATGCGTATCGCACCATCGTGCAGGCATGGCATGTAGGGCCAAGTCTAATGCTTGGAAGTAGTGATCCTCAACAACTTCATTCTCAAATTCATCCAAAAATGTATCTACATCATTTAAACCATCATAATAGGTTTAGATTTAGTTGCGCCAACTAACAAATCCCTACACTACTCGCCCTATGTAATGAAGGTTTAGATTTACGTTTTTATAATATTTATTTTAGGTTTTTATAATGTTTATTTTTTTTAGAGAAATTACATAGAGAACAAAGAGTTGATTTATAATGCTCATTTTGTTTTGGAGAAATCACATAGAGAACAAAGAATCGACTTGTTTCCAACCTAGATCTAAGTTTGTTTTTTATCTTATTATTTTATTTTTTATGATAAAATTCTAATTTTTCAGTAGTATCATGCTTATTAAATATTAAATATCGTCATTTTAATATAGTATATATTAGTATAGATATTAGATAGAGATAGAATTAGATAATATGATATAATTATATATATATATATATATATATATATAATATATATATATATTCATTTATTATAGAATTAATGAGAATGATGTATACAATGGACAATATCTATAGCATAGTATTTAAGTTATGTATTTTTCAATTTTAAATATACAAAATTTTATTTCCAATCTTTATATAAAAATTTACCTCTCAGTAGTCATTATTAAATTTGTGAATATAATTTTATTTGATATAATTATGAATGTAGAAAAGATAATTTATTATAGAAATATTAACTTCTTTATAGGGTATTAATTATATTTAAACATAGATTTTAAAATATCATATTATATAAATATAAATCATAATAGATGTTATATTTATATATTATATATATATTATATATATATATATATATATATATTATATTATAACAAAATTACAGTATAGCAAATTCAATTGATTTCTACTTATTTTTTATTATTATTATTTATTACTATTTTATTGATTTAAAGCTAGGTATATCTCCCTCACTCATGATATATGTAATGTAAATGGAGTTTTTTTTTTAGGTCTAACACTTCATTGACTAAATGCTCCACTACAACATCACATCTCTATTTTCTTGTGGAGCTCCTTACACTGCAATAAGTAGAATCTATTTTATTTAAATGTTGTTGGACTTTATGATTTAAGTTTTTATTTGGATACTTCACTATCCACCACCATCACATCATTGTCAACATTTCTTCACACTTCAACCTCCATTTCCTTGACAACTCAACCTCTTGTGCCTTGACAAGACAAATCTATGGACACCATCTTCACTGCCTTCAGAATTTTTCCTTACATAAGCTAATACAATCTAACACAAGTGAATTACCATCACAACAATCTAGAAACACATGAACCAACCACAAATTTATTTCAGATTACTTAGTTGGAGTAGGAAGACAACTTATTAGGCTAACCATGTCCTCTGAAACAACATTCCAAAGGCTCCATATTAATGATATTCGGCTGTAGGTGATTCAAAAAACTCTTTATCAAAAACTAAATCCTATATCATCCTCCTAATAGATATTCCATATTTTTATGTGACACCAAATTGATCCTAGCCAATTCTTTCAAGTCCTTAGAGTTTTTTTGTTTTTGTTTTTTGTGAGTGCTGGGAATGTAAGATCCCAAATGTTAAATTTATAATAGATCTTGCACACTTTAGTGTTCCAACTAAAGTAGAAAAAAATAAAATTAAACCTTAAGAAAGGAAAAGAACATAAAGGTATATTAAAATACAACCGCGTATTTAATTAATAAATGCAAATAATACATGCCAGAACGATAATCATAGAACCCTTGCAAATGGCATGCAAGGCTACTCATTAATAGACTAAACCAACTGAGCTCTGAATCACACTTGTGCATCCTCAATGGATCCACCAACAAGTTCACCCATGAGGTTTTTGTCCCTGGGATAAAACTAGAACTAACATCGCCAAGTTCTCCACAAAGAAAAAATAAATAGATAACTCATGATGATCTCATTGTTAGGCTCATATCCACTTTTATAGGTTTGATGGAATCTCTATAGACTTTATTTTATTGTTGTCCCTTGAAAAATTAAGGCAAAAAACATGGGCCAATGTCATGGGCAAATACCACGGTAATGACCTTGGGCAGATTCCGTTTTTTTTTGGCGATATAAAAAAAAAAAAGGAATATTACAAATCCTCCTACCCAAAGATTGTTTTCCCTCAAGCAATCCACTTCTATTCACAATAGAAGCATCTGTATATTGATACCAGGAAACTACTTTACAATAAAAAAGAATTGTGTTTCCAATAACATTACAATGCAAATCTCGAGTTTCCTTTGTACTCTTTGTTGAAAATGAAATAAAAGAACATCTTTTATTGCTCTATCTATATCTCTTACATGTAATTATTCTATTTTTCTATGATAACAAAATCAAAACATATCTTTTATTACTCAGGTTATGTCTCTTACATGTAACTCCTATGTTTTTCTATGATAAAATGTAGATTTATTCAAAGCACTTTTGTGCATATTTACATTTTGGAACTTTCTATTTCATAAAAATGGAATTTATCAAAACAAATCAAACTTTCTTTTTACTTGTCATTTTTAAACTTTTTAAATTTTAAATTTTGTAATTTTATACTAAAATAAGTTGTTGTTTATGTTACTATGATCATATTCATGTCTCTTCATGTCTATGTACATAAATAATCTCAATAGTTGCTCCTCGCATGTAGCTAACTCTTTATTCTTTTTAGATATCTCCATTTTTCATTCTACAACATTTTTCTTATGAAATATTCATAAGATTCGAATGTAATTTTGATAGGGACACTACACAATTCAAGCAAGAATGGTTACAAGAAAGCATGAAATGTATGAAGAGAAGTAGAAGAAATTACTTCTTTGTACCTACTATGACTACACGGGAAAAATATCACAGGCACATTCTTGAGTCCAAATGACATCACAGTATATTGAAAACAACCCCACTCCATCGTGATGGTTGATTTTCTCCTATCCTCAGGCATGACCTTAATCTGATGATACCCCGAAAACCTGTCAGTGAATGAGTAGGCCCCCTACCCTCCAACATTGTTTAAAACTTCATCGATAAACAACATTGGGAATGGGTCGTGGACACACACATCATTAAGCTTCCATAATTATTAAACACATCATTAAGCTTCCATAATTATTAAAGACGGGACAGTAATATATTTTATTTTAATAATTACATTTGTTTTAATTATAAAAAATATAATTTTCTGACGATGCAAATCTTTTCTGAAATAAATTGGAAGAAAATATTATATTACAAGAGATTCAATCTTCATAAAATTGGAAAAAAATATTGTATTACGAGGCTTCAATCTTTATAAAATTGTAAAAAAATATTATATTACAAGAGATTCCATATTTTTAAATATGCAAAAGAGTTAGTCTTAAAATAAATTTATATTAGATTTTATATTATTATTTATTTTTTATATAAATCTTATTAGGTTTTTATAATATTTATTTTAGGTTTTTATAATGTTTTTTTAGAAATCGCAAAGAGTTATTAGGTTTTTATAATATTTATTTTAGGTTTTTATTAATGTTTTTTAGAAATCACAAAGATTAATTTATTAATGCTTCAATTCCTTTTTAGAGAAATCACATAGAGAACAAAGAATCAACTTGTTTCCAACCTAGATTCTAAGTTTGTTTTTATATCTTATTATAATTTTTTTATATAAAATTTAATTTTTAGTAATATTCATGCTTATAAATATAATCATCAAATTTTAATTTATATGATTTTATATATATAGGTTCATTTTATTGTATAAATTAAAATCAGAATGATGTATCAATGATTATATTTATAAACATAATATTTAAGTATTTATTTTTTCACATTTTATAATATAAAAATATTTTATTTCCAATTTTATTAAATTATTGTGTAGTTATATAAATTTTGAATAATAATTTAGTTGATGTATATGAAGTGTAGAAATAATTTATTATTAAATATTAAATTTTTATAGAGTTATTAATTATATTTACACATAAATTTTATAATTATCATATTAATAAATATAATCATATAATTTTTGTGTGTATATATGTTGTTATTATATATATATAACAAAATTATAGTGTAACAAATTGAATTGGCTTCTACTTATTATTTTTATTATTATTTATTACTATTTTATTGATTTAAAGCTAGGTATATCTCCCTCACTCATGATATATGTAATGTGAATGGAGTTCTTTTTTTAGGTCTAACACTTCATTGACTAAATGCTCCACTACAACATCTCCTCTCTATTTTCTTGTGGAGCTCCTTTCAGTGCAATAAGTAGAATCTTTTTTATTTAAATGTTGTTGGACTTTATGATTTAAGGTTTTTATTTGGAGACTTCACTATCCACCACCATCACATCATTGTCAACATTTTTTCACACTTCAACCTCCATTGCCTTGACAACGCAACCTCTTGTGCCTTGACAAGACAACTCTATGGCCACCATCTTCACTGCCTTCACAATTCTGTCTTACATAAGCTAATACAATCTAACACAAGTTAATGACCATCCCAACAATCTAGAAACACATGAACCAACCACAAAATTCTTTTATATTACTTAGTTGGAGTAGGAAGACAACTTGTTAGGCTAACCATATCCTCTGATACAACATGCCAAAGGCCACATATTAATGATATTCAGTTGTAGGATTCAAAAAACTCTTTATCAAAAACTAAATCCTATATCATTCTCCTAATAGATATTGCATATTTTTATGTGACACCAAATTGATCCTAGCCAATTCTTTCAAGTCCTTAGAGTTTTTTTTGTGTGTTGGGAATGTAAGATCCAAATGTTAAAAATCATAACAACTCTTGCACACTTTAGTGTTCCAAATAAAGTAAAATAAAATAAAATTAAACCTTCAGAAAGGACAAGAACACAAAGGGATATTAAAATACAACTACTTATTTAATTAATAATTGCAAATAATACATGCGAGAATGATAATAATAGAAACCCTTGCAAATGGCATTGAAGTCTACTCATTAATAGACTAAACCAACTGAACTTTGAGCACAATTGTGGATCCTAGATGGATCCACCAACAAATTCACCCACGCAGTTTTTGTCCCTGGGATCAAACTAGAGCTAGCCTCGCCAAGTTCTCCACAAAGACAAAATAAATAGATAACTCATGATGATCTCATTGTTAGGCTCATATCCCCTCTATAGGCTTGATGGACTCTCTATAAACTTTATTTTATTGTTGTCCGTCTAAAAATTAAGGCAAATACCATGGGCCAATGTCATGGGAAAATACCACGGTAATGACCTTGGGCAAATTCCGTCCACTTTGGCCATATCCAAAAAAAAAAAAAAAAATATTACTTTGGCCATATCCAAAAAAAAAGAAGGAATACTACAAATCTTCCTGCCAAAATATTGTTTTCCCTCCAGAAATCCACTTCTATCCACAATAGAATCATCTGTATATTGGTACAAGGAAACTACTTTACAAGAAAAATAATTGTATTATCAATAACATTATGATGCAAATCTTGAATTTCCTTTGTACTCTTTGTTGAAAACAAAATAAAAGAACATCTTTCATTGCTCTATCTATATCTCTTACATATATTTCCTCTATTTCCTCTATTTTTCTATGATAACAAAATCAAAACACATCTTTTATTACTCACGTTATGTCTCTTACATGTAACCCCTATGTTTTTCTATGATAAAATGTAGATTTATTCAAAACACTTTTGTGTCTGTATACATTTTGGAATTTTCTATTTCATAAATATGGAATTTATCAAAACAAATCAAACTTTCTTTTCACTTCTTGTCATTTTTAAATTTTTTAAATTTTGTAATTTTGTAATTTTCTACTAAAAGAAGTCATTGTTTATGTACTATGATCATATTCATGTCTCGTCCTGCCTAAGTTCATAAATAATCTCAATAGTTGCTCCTCACATGTAGCCAACTCTTTATTTTTTTTAGATATCTCCATTTTTCATTCTACAACATTTTTTTTATGAAATTTTTATAAGATTCCAATGTAAGTTTGATAAGGACATTACACAATTCAAGCAAGAATGGTTACAAGAAAGCATGAATTGTATGAATAGATGTAGAAGAAATTACTTCTTTGTACCTACTATGACTACGCGAGAAAAATATCACAGGTGCATTCTTGAGTCCAAACGACATCATAGTTGTATTGAAAACAAACCCACTCCCTCGTGATGGTCTTTTTTCTCCTATCTTCAGGCACGATCTTAATCTGATGATACCCTGAAAACCCGTCAGTGAATGAGTAGGCCTCCTACCCTCCAACATTGTCTAATACATCACCGATAAACAATGTTGGGAATGGGATGTGGACACACACATCATTAAACTTCCACAAGTCTACGCAAATTCTTATCTCACCCTTTTGTTTCTTCTCCTGAACCACCATTGGGTTCACCCAATTAGATTCTTTAACCAGTTCTATGATGCTTACCTCCAACACCTTATCTAGCCCTAGGTGAACCTTTTCCTTGTATTTAGGATTAAGGCGATATGGTCTACGTTTAATAGGCTTCGCATCCGGCTTTACAGTAATCTTCATAACACCCAAATCGCCAATTATGCCCTTAAAATATGAAAACTTGGTAGGGAATATATCCTGGTATTCGCGGAGTAACTTAGCAACTTTATGCACAGTAGTTTCATCCCAATAATTTCCAACCTTTGCAAACTTTGGTTCTGCTTTAGTGCCAATATTTATTTGCTTTGTCTTCAATGGCATGGTGATGTTCGAGTTGTCTATTTGTGGGCCTTCAACCTCGTGATGCCATTTTGCCTCTGGAATATTAATTATTCTTGGATATTTATCTTCCTCTTCAGTGGTCACATTATACCATTCCAACGCATGGTGCAACTAGGTGCTCCTATTTGATTGGATCCATTCCGTAGGTTCTTGCTTTGTTCTGAAGATAACCACCTTAATTTCTTGTAGAGCTTCATCGATGCTTGCGAAGTTGTCTTCAAAATTGAAGGTCAACAAGAACCCTTCCCTTAATATATCCCACTCCTCGGTGCCATGGCGGAGCTTCGTTTCTAGGTACCAGTTCATTGGAATTGTATCCAAAGTATGGAAAAATATGTGTACCCACTTTGGATACAGTTTTGTCCCCCATCCTTTAGTCCATTTTCCTAGGTGATCACGCGGATCATCCATTCCATTATATTTCTATGTCAACCTAGTGTTAGGACACCCAAATGGTAACCCCATCATTCTTCTATAATCTCGCCATCCATCAAAACTATATTTATGCGTATCGGACCATCGTGCAGGCATGGCATGTAGGGCCAAGTCTAATGCTTGGAAGTAGTGATCCTCAACAACTTCATGCTCAAATTCATCCAAAAATGTATCTACATCATTTAAACCATCATAATAGGTTTAGATTTAGTTGCGCCAACTAACAAATCCCTACACTACTCGCCCTATGCAATGAAGGTTTAGATTTACGTTTTTATAATATTTATTTTCGTTTTTATAATGTTTTTTTTTTAGAGAAATTACATAGAGAACAAAGAGTTGATTTATAATGCTTATTTTGTTTTGGAGAAATCACATAGGGAACAAAGAATCGACTTGTTTCCAACCTAGATCTAAGTTTGTTTTTTATCTTATTATTTATTTATATAAATTTTAATTAGTAGTATCATCATAATTAAAAATATAAATATATCATCATTTATATATATTATATATATATTAAATATATATAAATATATATACATTTTATTAAAATTAAAATGAGAATGATGTATACAATGCACCTATATCTAAAGCATAGTATTTAAGTTATTTAATTTTTTCACATTTTTAAATATAAAAATATTTTATTTCCAATTTATTAAAATACTCTCATAGTTATATAAATTGTAATAATATTTTAATCTGATATATATGAAGTGAGAAATAATTTATTATTATAATTAAAATTTTATAGGGTTATTAATTAATTTAAAAATATATTTTAAAATATCATATAATAAATATAAATCATAATAACATTTTACATATATATATATATATATTATAACAAAATTACATTATAACAAATTCAATTGGCTTCTACTTATAACAAAATTACATTATAACAAATTCAATTGGCTTCTACTTATTATTTTTATTATTATTTACTACTATTTTATTGATTTAAAGCTAGGTATATCTCCCTCACTCATGATATATGTAATGTGAATGGAGTTCTTTTTTTAGGTCTAACACTTCATTGACTAAATGCTCCACTACAACATCTCCTCTCTATTGTCTTGTGGAGCTCCTTTTAGTGCAATAAGTAGAATCTATTTTATTTAAATGTTGTTGGACTTTATGATTTAAGGCTTTTATTTGGAGACTTCACTATCCACCACCATCACATCATTGTCAACATTTCTTCACACTTCAACCTCCATTGCCTTGACAACTCAACCTCTTGTGCCTTGACAAGACAAATCTATGGCCACCATCTTCACTGCCTTCAAAATTTTGCCTTACATAAGCTAATACAATCGAACACAAGTTAATTACCATCACAACAATCTAGAAACACATGAACCAACCACAAATTTCTTTTAGATTACTTAGTTAGAGTAGGAAGAAAACTTATTAGGCTAACCATGTCCTCTGAAACAACATGCCAAAGGCTCCAATTTAATGATATTCAGCTGTAGGTGATTCAAAAAACTCTTTATCAAAAACTAAATCCTATATCATCCTCATAATAGATATTCCATATTTTTATGTGACACCAAATTGATCCTAGCCAATTCTTTCAAGTCCTTAGAGTTTTTTTGTTTTTGTTTTTTGTGTGTGCTGGGAATGTAAGATCCCAAATATTAAATTTATAATAGATCTTGCACACTTTAGTTTTCCAACTAAAGTAGAAAAGAATAAAATTAAACCTTAAGAAAGGACAAGAACATAAAGGGATATTAAAATACAACCGCGTATTTAATTAATAACTGCAAATAATACATGCCAGAATGATAATCATAGAAACCCTTGCAAATGGCATGCAAAGCTACTCATTAATAGACTAAACCAACTGAACTCAGAAGCACACTTGTGCATCCTCGATTGATCCACCAACAAGTTCACCCATGAGGTTTTTGTCCCTGGGATAAAACTAGAACTAACCTCGCCAAGTTCTCCACAAAGAAAAAATAAATAGATAACTCATGATGATCTCATTGTTAGGCTCATATCCACTTTTATAGGTTTGATGGAATCTCTATAGACTTTATTTTATTGTTGTCCCTTGAAAAATCAAGGCAAATAACATGGGCCAATGTCATGGGAAAATACCACGGTAATGACCTTGGGCAGATTCTGTCCATTTTGGCGATATCCAAAAAAGAAGGAATATTACAAATCCTCCTACCCAAAGATTGTTTTCCCTCAAGCAATCCACTTCTATTCACAACAGAAGCATCTGCATATTGATACCAGGAAACTACTTTACAATAAAAAAGAATTGTGTTTCCAATAACATTACAATGCAAATCTCGAGTTTCCTTTGTACTCTTCGTTGAAAATGAAATAAAATAACATCTTTTATTGCTCTATCTATATCTCTTACATGTAATTCTTCTATTTTTCTATGATAACAAAATCAAAACATATCTTTTATTACTCAGGTTATGTCTCTTACATGTAACTCCTATGTTTTTCTATGATAAAATGTAGATTTATTCAAAGCACTTTTGTGTATATTTACATTTTGGAACTTTCTATTTCATAAAAATGGAATTTATCAAAACAAATCAAACTTTCTTTTTACTTGTCATTTTTAAATTTTTAAAATTTTAATTTTTGTAATTTTATACTAAAAAAAGTTGTTGTTTATGTTACTATGATCATATTCATGTCTCTTCATGCCTATGTACATAAATAATCTCAATAGTTGCTCCTCGCATGTAGCCAAATCTTTATTTTTTTTAGATATCTCCATTTTTCATTCTACAACATTTTTCTTATGAAATATTGATAAGGACACTACACAATTCAAGCAAGAATGGTTACAAGAAAGCATGAATTGTATGAAGAGAAGTAGAAGAAATTACTTCTTTGTACCTACTATGACTACACAGGAAAAATATCACAGGTGCATTCTTGAGTCCAAATGACATCACAGTATATTGAAAACAACCCCACTCCATCGTGATGGTTGATTTTCTCCTATCCTCAGGCATGACCTTAATCTAATGATACCCCGAAAACCTGTCAGTGAATGAGTAGGCCACCTTCCCTCCAACATTGTTTAATACTTCATCGATAAACGACATTGGGAATGGGTCGTGGACACACACATCATTAAGCTTCCATAATTCTATGAAAATTCTTATCTCACCCTTTTGATTCTTCTCTTGAACCACCACTGGGCTCACCCAATCAGATTCTTCAACCAGTTCTATGATGCTTACCTCCAACATCTTATCCAGCTCTAGGCAAACCTTTTCCTTGTATTTAGGATTAAGGCGATACGGTCTATGTTTAATAAGCTCCACGTCCGGCTTTAGAGTGATCTTCATAACACCCAAATCGCCAATTATGCCCTTCAAATCTGAAAACTTGGTAGGGAATATATCGTGGTATTCACGGAGTAACTGTGCAACTTTATGCACAGTAGCATCATCCCAATAATCTCCAATCTTTGCAAACTTTGGTTCTGCTTTAGTGCCAATATTTATTTGCTTTCTCTTCAATGGCATGGTGATGTTCGAGTTGTCTATTTGTGGGCCTTCGACCTCGTGATGCCTTTTGCCTCTGGAATATTAATTATTCTTGGATATTTATCTTCCTATTCAGTGGTCACATTATAACATTCTAGCACATGGTGCAACTAGGTGCTCCTATTTGATTGGATCCATTCCATAGGTTCTTGCTTTGTTCTGAAGATAACCACCTTAATTTCTTGTAGAGCTTCATCGATGCTTGCGAAGTTGTCTTCAAAGTTGAAGGTCAACAAGAACCCTTCCCTTAATATATCCCACTCCTCAGTGCCATGGCAGAGCTTCGTTTCTATGTACCAGTTCATGGGAATTGTATCCAAGGTATGGAAAAATAAGTGTACCCACTTTGGATACAGTTTTGTCCCCCATCCTTTAGTCCATTTTCCTAGGTGATCACGTGGATCATCCCTTCCATTATATTTCTATGTCAACCTAGTGTTAGGACACCCAAATGGTAACCCCGTCATTCTTCTATAATCTTGCCATCCATCAAAACTATATTTATGCGTATCGCACCATCGTGCAGGCATGGCATGTAGGGCCAAGTCTAATGCTTGGAAGTAGTGATCCTCAACAACTTCATTCTCAAATTCATCCAAAAATGTATCTACATCATTTAAACCATCATAATAGGTTTAGATTTAGTTGTGCCAACTAACAAATCCCTACACTACTCGCCCTATGTAATGAAGGTTTAGATTTACGTTTTTATAATATTTATTTTAGGTTTTTATAATGTTTATTTTTTTTAGAGAAATTACATAGAGAACAAAGAGTTGATTTATAATGCTCATTTTGTTTTGGAGAAATCACATAGAGAACAAAGAATCGACTTGTTTCCAACCTAGATCTAAGTTTGTTTTTTATCTTATTATTTTATTTTTTATAATAAATTTTAATTTTTTTTAGTAGTATCAATGCTTATAAATATAAATAATCGTCATTTTAAATATATATACTATAATATATAATTATATATATATTATAATATATATATAATATATATATATATATATATATATATATATATAATTATCATTTAGTATAGGGAATTTAAAATGATGAATGATGTATACAATGACTTATATTTCTAAACATAGTATTTAGTTATTTTATTTTTTCACGATTTTTAATAATCAAATATTTTATTTCCAATTTTATTAAAATTACTCTCAATAGTTATAAAATTTGTGTAAATAATAATTTTTATTTGAATATATATAAGTGTAGGAAATAATTTATTATAAATTTAACTTTTTATAGCCTTTATTAATTATAATTAAAACATAGAATTTTAAAATGATCATATCTAATAAAAATAAATCATAAATAATGTTTATATTATATATAATATATATATATTATATATATAATATAAAAACAAAAATTCAGCGTATAGCAAATTCAATTGATTTCTACTTATTTTTTATTATTATTATTTATTACTATTTTATTGATTTAAAGCTAGGTATATCTCCCTCACTCATGATATATGTAATGTAAATGGAGTTTTTTTTTTAGGTCTAACACTTCATTGACTAAATGCTCCACTACAACATCACATCTCTATTTTCTTGTGGAGCTCCTTACACTGCAATAAGTAGAATCTATTTTATTTAAATGTTGTTGGACTTTATGATTTAAGTTTTTATTTGGATACTTCACTATCCACCACCATCACATCATTGTCAACATTTCTTCACACTTCAACCTCCATTTCCTTGACAACTCAACCTCTTGTGCCTTGACAAGACAAATCTATGGACACCATCTTCACTGCCTTCAGAATTTTTCCTTACATAAGCTAATACAATCTAACACAAGTGAATTACCATCACAACAATCTAGAAACACATGAACCAACCACAAATTTATTTCAGATTACTTAGTTGGAGTAGGAAGACAACTTATTAGGCTAACCATGTCCTCTGAAACAACATTCCAAAGGCTCCATATTAATGATATTCGGCTGTAGGTGATTCAAAAAACTCTTTATCAAAAACTAAATCCTATATCATCCTCCTAATAGATATTCCATATTTTTATGTGACACCAAATTGATCCTAGCCAATTCTTTCAAGTCCTTAGAGTTTTTTTGTTTTTGTTTTTTGTGAGTGCTGGGAATGTAAGATCCGAAATGTTAAATTTATAATAGATCTTGCACACTTTAGTATTCCAACTAAAGTAGAAAAAAATAAAATTAAACCTTAAGAAAGGAAAAGAACATAAAGGTATATTAAAATACAACCGCGTATTTAATTAATAAATGCAAATAATACATGCCAGAACGATAATCATAGAACCCTTGCAAATGGCATGCAAGGCTACTCATTAATAGACTAAACCAACTGAGCTCTGAATCACACTTGTGCATCCTCAATGGATCCACCAACAAGTTCACCCATGAGGTTTTTGTCCCTGGGATAAAACTAGAACTAACATCGCCAAGTTCTCCACAAAGAAAAAATAAATAGATAACTCATGATGATCTCATTGTTAGGCTCATATCCACTTTTATAGGTTTGATGGAATCTCTATAGACTTTATTTTATTGTTGTCCCTTGAAAAATTAAGGCAAAAAACATGGGCCAATGTCATGGGCAAATACCACGGTAATGACCTTGGGCAGATTCCGTTTTTTTTTGGCGATATAAAAAAAAAAAGGAATATTACAAATCCTCCTACCCAAAGATTGTTTTCCCTCAAGCAATCCACTTCTATTCACAATAGAAGCATCTGTATATTGATACCAGGAAACTACTTTACAATAAAAAAGAATTGTGTTTCCAATAACATTACAATGCAAATCTCGAGTTTCCTTTGTACTCTTTGTTGAAAATGAAATAAAAGAACATCTTTTATTGCTCTATCTATATGTCTTACATGTAATTATTCTATTTTTCTATGATAAAAAAATCAAAACATATCTTTTATTACTCAGGTTATGTCTCTTACATGTAACTCCTATGTTTTTCTATGATAAAATGTAGATTTATTCAAAGCAATTATGTGCATATTTACATTTTGGAACTTTCTATTTCATAAAAATGGAATTTATCAAAACAAATCAAACTTTCTTTTTACTTGTCATTTTTAAACTTTTTAAATTTTAAATTTTGTAATTTTATACTAAAATAAATTGTTGTTTATGTTACTATGATCATATTCATGTCTCTTCATGTCTATGTACATAAATAATCTCAATAGTTGCTCCTCGCATGTAGCTAACTCTTTATTCTTTTTAGATATCTCCATTTTTCATTCTACAACATTTTTCTTATGAAATATTCATAAGATTCGAATGTAATTTTGATAAGGACACTACACAATTCAAGCAAGAATGGTTACAAGAAAGCATGAATTGTATGAAAAGAAGTAGAAGAAATTACTTCTTTGTACCTACTATGACTACACGGGAAAAATATCACAGGCGCATTCTTGAGTCCAAATGACATCACAGTATATTGAAAACAACCCCACTCCATCGTGATGGTTGATTTTCTCCTATCCTCAGGCATGACCTTAATCTGATGATACCCCGAAAACCTGTCAGTGAATGAGTAGGCCCCCTACCCTCCAACATTGTTTAAAACTTCATCGATAAACAACATTGGGAATGGGTCGTGGACACACACATCATTAAGCTTCCATAATTATTAAACACATCATTAAGCTTCCATAATTATTAAAGACGGGACAGTAATATATTTTATTTTAATAATTACATTTGTTTTAATTATAAAAAATATAATTTTCTGACGATGCAAATCTTTTCTGAAATAAATTGGAAGAAAATATTATATTACAAGAGATTCAATCTTCATAAAATTGGAAAAAAATATTGTATTACGAGGCTTCAATCTTTATAAAATTGTAAAAAAATATTATATTACAAGAGATTCCATATTTTTAAATATGCAAAAGAGTTAGTCTTAAAATAAATTTATATTAGATTTTATATTATTATTTATTTTTTTATATAAATTTTATTAGGTTTTTTTAATAATATTTAATTTTAGGTTTTTATAAATAATGTTTTTTTTTAGAAATACGCAAGAGTTAATTAGTTTTTATAATAAATGTTATTTAAGGTTTTTTATATAAATGTTTTTTTAGAAAATCACAAATGAGTTGTATTTATAATGCTCATTTCTTTTTAAGAAGACAAATCACATAGAGAACAAAAGAGATCAACTTGGTTTTCCAACCTAGATCTAAAAGTTTGTGTTTTTTATCTTTATTATTGTATTTTTATATAAAATTTTAATTTTTAGATAAATATCATGGCTTTAAATATAATCATTTCCCATTTTAAATTTATATGATTTTATATAATAAGGTTCATTTATTGTATAAATTAAAAATCAGAATGGATGGTATAAACAATGAATTTATATTTATATAACATAAAATATTTAAAGTTAATTTTATTTTTTTTTTCACATTTTTAATAGTAAAATATTTATTGTCCAATTTTTATTTAAAATTATTGTGGTAGTTATATAATTGTGAATAATAATTTTAGTTGATGTATATGAAGTGTAGAAAAATATATTTATTATAATATTAATAAATTTTTATTTAGAGTTTATTAATTATATTTACACATAAAATTTTATAAATATCATATTAATAAATATAAATCATAATAATGGTGTGTATAATGTGTGTTTATATATATATAATAACAAAATTAGAGTATAACAAATTGAATTGGCTTCTACTTATTATTTTTATTATTATTTATTACTATTTTATTGATTTAAAGCTAGGTATATCTCCCTCACTCATGATATATGTAATGTGAATGGAGTTCTTTTTTTAGGTCTAACACTTCATTGACTAAATGCTCCACTACAACATCTCCTCTCTATTTTCTTGTGGAGCTCCTTTCAGTGCAATAAGTGGAATCTTTTTTATTTAAATGTTGTTGGACTTTATGATTTAAGGTTTTTATTTGGAGACTTCACTATCCACCACCATCACATCATTGTCAACATTTCTTCACACTTCAACCTCCATTGCCTTGACAACGCAACCTCTTGTGCCTTGACAAGACAACTCTATGGCCACCATCTTCACTGCCTTCACAATTCTGTCTTACATAAGCTAATACAATCTAACACAAGTTAATGACCATCCCAACAATCTAGAAACACATGAACCAACCACAAAATTCTTTTATATTACTTAGTTGGAGTAGGAAGACAACTTGTTAGGCTAACCATATCCTCTGATACAACATGCCAAAGGCCACATATTAATGATATTCAGTTGTAGGATTCAAAAAACTCTTTATCGAAAACTAAATCCTATATCATTCTCCTAATAGATATTGCATATTTTTATGTGACACCAAATTGATCCTAGCCAATTCTTTCAAGTCCTTAGAGTTTTTTTTCTGTGTTGGGAATGTAAGATCCAAATGTTAAAAATCATAACAGCTCTTGCACACTTTAGTGTTCCAAATAAAGTAAAATAAAATAAAATTAAACCTTCAGAAAGGACAAGAACACAAAGGGATATTAAAATACAACTACTTATTTAATTAATAATTGCAAATAATACATGCGAGAATGATAATAATAGAAACCCTTGCAAATGGCATTGAAGTCTACTCATTAATAGACTAAACCAACTGAACTTTGAGCACAATTGTGGATCCTAGATGGATCCACCAACAAATTCACCCACGCAGTTTTTGTCCCTGGGATCAAACTAGAGCTAGCCTCGCCAAGTTCTCCACAAAGACAAAATAAATAGATAACTCATGATGATCTCATTGTTAGGCTCATATCCCCTCTATAGGCTTGATGGACTCTCTATAAACTTTATTTTATTGTTGTCCGTCTAAAAATTAAGGCAAATACCATGGGCCAATGTCATGGGAAAATACCACGGTAATGACCTTGGGCAAATTCCGTCCACTTTGGCCATATCCAAAAAAAAAAAAAAAAATATTACTTTGGCCATATCCAAAAAAAAAGAAGGAATACTACAAATCTTCCTGCCCAAATATTGTTTTCCCTCCAGAAATCCACTTCTATCCACAATAGAATCATCTGTATATTGGTAGAAGGAAACTACTTTACAAGAAAAATAATTGTATTATCAATAACATTATGACGCAAATCTCGAATTTCCTTTGTACTCTTTGTTGAAAACAAAATAAAAGAACATCTTTCATTGCTCTATCTATATCTCTTACATATATTTCCTCTATTTCCTCTATTTTTCTATGATAACAAAATCAAAACACATCTTTTATTACTCACATTATGTCTCTTACATGTAACCCCTATGTTTTTCTATGATAAAATGTAGATTTATTCAAAACACTTTTGTGTCTGTATACATTTTGGAATTTTCTATTTCATAAATATGGAATTTATCAAAACAAATCAAACTTTCTTTTTAAATTTTTTAAATTTTGTAAATTTTGTAATTTTCTACTAAATTTTGTTCATGTCTCATCCTGCCTAAGTTCATAAATAATCTCAATAGTTTCTCCTCACATGTAGCCAACTCTTTATTTTTTTTAGATATCTCCATTTTTCATTCTACAACATTTCTTTTATGAAATTTTTATAAGATTCCAATGTAAGTTTGATAAGGACATTACACAATTCAAGCAAGAATGGTTACAAGAAAGCATGAATTGTATGAATAGATGTAGAAGAAATTACTTCTTTGTACCTACTATGACTACACGAGAAAAATATCACAAGTGCATTCTTGAGTCCAAACGACATCATAGTTGTATTGAAAACAAACCCACTCCCTCGTGATGGTCTTTTTTCTCCTATCTTCAGGCACGATCTTAATCTGATGATACCCTGAAAACCCATCAGTGAATGAGTAGGCCTCCTACCCTCCAACATTGTCTAATACATCACCGATAAACAATGTTGGGAATGGGATGTGGACACACACATCATTAAACTTCCACAAGTCTACGCAAATTCTTATCTCACCCTTTTGTTTCTTCTCCTGAACCACCATTGGGTTCACCCAATTAGATTCTTTAACCAGTTCTATGATGCTTACCTCCAACACCTTATCTAGCCCTAGGTGAACCTTTTCCTTGTATTTAGGATTAAGGCGATATGGTCTACGTTTAATAGGCTGCGCATCCGGCTTTATAGTAATCTTCATAACACCCAAATCGCCAATTATGCCCTTAAAATATGAAAACTTGGTAGGGAATATATCCTGGTATTCGCGGAGTAACTTAGCAACTTTATGCACAGTAGTTTCATCCCAATAATTTCCAACCTTTGCAAACTTTGGTTCTGCTTTAGTGCCAGTATTTATTTGCTTTGTCTTCAATGGCATGGTGATGTTCGAGTTGTCTACTTGTGGGCCTTCAACCTCGTGATGCCATTTTGCCTCTGGAATAGTAATTATTCTTGGATATTTATCTTCCTCTTCAGTGGTCACATTATACCACTCCAACGCATGGTGCAACTAGGTGCTCCTATTTGATTGGATCCATTCCATAGGTTCTTGCTTTGTTCTGAAGATAACCACCTTAATTTCTTGTAGAGCTTCATCGATGCTTGCGAAGTTGTCTTCAAAATTGAAGGTCAACAAGAACCCTTCCCTTAATATATCCCACTCCTCGGTGCCATGGCGGAGCTTCGTTTCTAGGTACCAGTTCATGGGAATTGTATCCAAAGTATGGAAAAATATGTGTACCCACTTTGGATACAGTTTTGTCCCCCATCCTTTAGTCCATTTTCCTAGGTGATCACGCGGATCATCCATTCCATTATATTTCTATGTCAACCTAGTGTTAGGACACCCAAATGGTAACCCCATCATTCTTCTATAATCTCGCCATCCATCAAAACTATATTTATGCGTATCGCACCATCGTGCAGGCATGGCATGTAGGGCCAAGTCTAATGCTTGGAAGTAGTGATCCTCAACAACTTCATGCTCAAATTCATCCAAAAATGTATCTACATCATTTAAACCATCATAATAGGTTTAGATTTAGTTGCGCCAACTAACAAATCCCTACACTACTCGCCCTATGCAATGAAGGTTTAGATTTACGTTTTTATAATATTTATTTTACGTTTTTATAATGTTTTTTTTTTAGAGAAATTACATAGAGAACAAAGAGTTGATTTATAATGCTTATTTTGTTTTGGAGAAATCACATAGGGAACAAAGAATCGACTTGTTTCCAACCTAGATCTAAGTTTGTTTTTTATCTTATTATTTATTTTTTATATAAATTTTAATTTTTTAGTAGTATCATGCTTATATAATTAAATCATCATCATTTAATATATATATATATATATAATATATTATATATTAATATATCCATTTTATTATAAAATAAATGAGATGATGTATACAATGACTTATATCTATAAGCATAGTATTTTAAGTTATTTATATTTTTTCACATTTAATATAAAATATTTTATTTCATTTTATTAAATTACTCTCATATTATATAATTTGTGAATAATAATTTTATTTGATATATATGAAGGTAGAAAATAATTTATTATTAATATTAATTTTAAGGGTTATTAATTATATTAAACATGAATTTTAAAATATCATATTAATAATATATAAATCAAATAAACGTTTACATTATATATTATATAATATATATATATATATATATATAAAACAAAATTACATTATAACAAATTCAATTGGCTTCTACTTATTATTTTTATTATTATTTACTACTATTTTATTGATTTAAGGCTAGGTATATCTCCCTCACTCATGATATATGTAATGTGAATGGAGTTTTTTTTTTAGGTCTAACACTTCATTGACTAAATGCTCCACTACAACATCTCCTCTCTATTGTCTTGTGGAGCTCCTTTTAGTGCAATAAGTAGAATCTATTTTATTTAAATGTTGTTGGACTTTATGATTTAAGGTTTTTATTTGGAGACTTCACTATCCACCACCATCACATCATTGTCAACATTTCTTCACACTTCAACCTCCATTGCCTTGACAACTCAACCTCTTGTGCCTTGACAAGACAAATCTATGGCCACCATCTTCACTGCCTTCACAATTTTGCCTTACATAAGCTAATACAATCGAACACAAGTTAATTACCATCACAACAATCTAGAAACACATGAACCAACCACAAATTTCTTTTAGATTACTTAGTTGGAGTAGGAAGAAAACTTATTAGGCTAACCATGTCCTCTGAAACAACATGCCAAAGGCTCCAATTTAATGATATTCAGCTGTAGGTGATTCAAAAAACTCTTTATCAAAAACTAAATCCTATATCATCCTCATAATAGATATTCCATATTTTTATGTGACACCAAATTGATCCTAGCCAATTCTTTCAAGTCCTTAGAGTTTTTTTGTTTTTGTTTTTTGTGTGTGCTGGGAATGTAAGATCCCAAATATTAAATTTATAATAGATCTTGCACACTTTAGTTTTCCAACTAAAGTAGAAAAGAATAAAATTAAACCTTAAGAAAGGACAAGAACATAAAGGGATATTAAAATACAACCGCGTATTTAATTAATAACTGCAAATAATACATGCCAGAATGATAATCATAGAAACCCTTGCAAATGGCATGCAAAGCTACTCATTAATAGACTAAACCAACTGAACTCTGAAGCACACTTGTGCATCCTAGATTGATCCACCAACAAGTTCACCCATGAGGTTTTTGTCCCTGGGATAAAACTAGAACTAACCTCGCCAAGTTCTCCACAAAGAAAAAATAAATAGATAACTCATGATGATCTCATTGTTAGGCTCATATCCACTTTTATAGGTTTGATGGAATCTCTATAGACTTTATTTTATTGTTGTCCCTTGAAAAATCAAGGCAAATAACATGGGCCAATGTCATGGGCAAATACCACGGTAATGACCTTGGGCAGATTCCGTCCATTTTGGCGATATCCAAAAAAGAAGGAATATTACAAATCCTCCTACCCAAAGATTGTTTTCCCTCAAGCAATCCACTTCTATTCACAACAGAAGCATCTGCATATTGATACCAGGAAACTACTTTACAATAAAAAAGAATTGTGTTTCCAATAACATTACAATGCAAATCTCGAGTTTCCTTTGTACTCTTTGTTGAAAATGAAATAAAATAACATCTTTTATTGCTCTATCTATATCTCTTACATGTAATTCTTCTATTTTTCTATGATAACAAAATCAAAACATATCTTTTATTACTCAGGTTATGTCTCTTACATGTAACTCCTATGTTTTTCTATGATAAAATGTAGATTTATTCAAAGCACTTTTGTGTATATTTACATTTTGGAACTTTCTATTTCATAAAAATGGAATTTATCAAAACAAATCAAACTTTCTTTTTACTTGTCATTTTTAAATTTTTAAAATTTTAATTTTTGTAATTTTATACTAAAAAAAGTTGTTGTTTATGTTACTATGATCATATTCATGTCTCTTCATGCCTATGTACATAAATAATCTCAATAGTTGCTCCTCGCATGTAGCCAAATCTTTATTTTTTTTAGATATCTCCATTTTTCATTCTACAACATTTTTCTTATGAAATATTGATAAGGACACTACACAATTCAAGCAAGAATGGTTACAAGAAAGCATGAATTGTATGAAGAGAAGTAGAAGAAATTACTTCTTTGTACCTACTATGACTACACAGGAAAAATATCACAGGTGCATTCTTGAGGCCAAATGACATCACAGTATATTGAAAACAACCCCACTCCATCGTGATGGTTGATTTTCTCCTATCCTCAGGCATGACCTTAATCTAATGATACCCCGAAAACCTGTCAGTGAATGAGTAGGCCACCTTCCCTCCAACATTGTTTAATACTTCATCGATAAACGACATTGGGAATGGGTCGTGGACACACACATCATTAAGCTTCCATAATTCTATGAAAATTCTTATCTCACCCTTTTGTTTCTTCTCTTGAACCACCACTGGGCTCACCCAATCAGATTCTTCAACCAGTTCTATGATGCTTACCTCCAACATCTTATCCAGCTCTAGGCAAACCTTTTCCTTGTATTTAGGATTAAGGCGATACGGTCTATGTTTAATAAGCTCCACGTCCGGCTTTAGAGTGATCTTCATAACACCCAAATCGCCAATTATGCCCTTCAAATCTGAAAACTTGGTAGGGAATATATCGTGGTATTCACGGAGTAACTGTGCAACCTTATGCACAGTAGCATCATCCCAATAATCTCCAATCTTTGCAAACATCAGTTCTACTTCAGTGTCAATATTTATTTGCTTTGTCTTCAACGGCATGGTGATGTACGAGTTGTCTATTTGTGGGCCTTCGACCTCGTGATGCCCTTCTGCCTTCTACCTCATGGTGCTTCCATGTAAGGCGTGTGCTTCCAACACATTGGAGCAGAGAATCCTGGTTGGTAGAGAGTGGACGGATGGATAATCGTTCGAGGGTATGGTCTTTTGTTCGAGAGGAGGATTGTTGGCTATACGATCAAAGTCCCACATTGACTAGAAGTGGGGAAGATCATGGCTATATAAGGATGAACAAATACCTCCAATGGTATGAGGCCTTTTGGGGTAAAGCCCAAAAACAAATCCATGAGGGCTTAGGCCCAAAGTGGACAATATCATACCATTGTGGAGATATGTGGTGTCTAGGTTCTTTACATGGAATATTAATGTTTCTTGTATCTTCATCTTCCTCTTCAGTGGTCACATTATAACATTTCATCGCATGGCATAGCTAGGTGCTCCAATCTGGTTGGATCCATTCCATAGGTCCTTGTTGCGTTCTGAAGATAACCACCTTAATTTCTTGTAGAGCATCATCGATGCTTGCAAAGTTATCTTCAAAGTTGAAGGTCAATAAGAACCCTTCCTTTAATATATCCCACTCCTCGTTGCCATGGCGGAGCTTCATTTCCAGATACGAGTTCATGGGAAATGTATCCAAAGTGTGGAAAATTATGTGTATCCACTCTGGCTATGGTTTTTTCCCCCATGCTTTAGTCCATTTTGCTAGGTGATCCCATGGATCATCCCTTCCATTATATTTCTATGTCAATCTAGTGTTAAGACGCCCAAACTATAACCTCATCATTTTTCTATAATATTTACATCCATCAAAACTATATTTATGCGTACCCCACCATCGTGCAGGCGTGGCGTGTACGGTCAAGTCTAATGCTTGGAAGTAGTGATCCTCAACAAATTCATGCTTAAATTCATCCAAAAACGTATCTACGTCAATTAAACCTTCATAATAGGTTTAAATTTAGTTGCGCCAACCAACAAATCCCTACACTATTGGCCCTTTCGGCAACAACCCATGTAGCACAGGTTGTTGTCTCACC
Source organism: Pinus taeda (assembly GCA_000404065.3). Classification (NCBI taxonomy): domain Eukaryota; kingdom Viridiplantae; phylum Streptophyta; class Pinopsida; order Pinales; family Pinaceae; genus Pinus; species Pinus taeda. Next base: position 33,971 of record APFE030172136.1, read on the forward strand.
CGAAGCAGTATGGGGGGATGTAAGAACCAAGTTTCTACATCCAGAGACTAGTGTGATGTCTTTTAGTGCCTTAGATCTCCTTTCACATAGATTGATACACTCTTAGGTCACATTGCTGCAACTTTGCTAAAATAGCCTTCAAACCTTCGTGAAGGTCTACGATTAATCTTTGTGAACTTTTAACAGTCAATCTATCTACTTACGTGCATCAGAAAGTAGTCCTAAATTACGGTTTGTGAAAATTTACTTATGTTATTAGTAAACATCAGAGAATTCATCATCATTTTCTATACCTATGGTTTTGAGGTTGCCTAGGCCGAAGCCATCTGCTTCTGAGAAGAAATGGAAGAAACCATATCCTATTTCAATGAGGCAATCACTGAGTAATAACCCTATTGAGATTCGGTAGAAAGGGAATATGCATAAGTCGAAACAGCCTCACAAACCCTTGGAAATTGAGTAACAAGAATTTTGTGAAGGTATTGAAGAGTTAGGTGTTGAGGAGGGTAATCCTATCACTTGGCTCCCGAAGTATATTCCTTCATGAAAAGGAAAAGTGAAGGTGACAAGGGATACCGATACTGCTAAGTTCATGATCTCTACTCCACTGTTTCCCGAGAAAGTGGAATTTGAAGGTGCACTCTTAGGGCGCATTCCTGCACTCATAATGGAGGATTAGGATCTAGCTGACCACAAGAAATTCCCCGAGTTGGAACCAAACAATTATTTGGCCAAGATCTATTATGACAAGACTAGAGTCACGTGACTAGAGCCTATGAAGTGGGTCGCAAGGCTTGAGAAGGCCATTTTCTAAATATGTTATGGGTACCACATTTCAGCAGAACTAATATCAACATGGTCTGTGTACGCCAATTTCTCACATTGGTTCATGATGGGTGTCTCTAGCTCGGAGAACCCATCCCTATCATAAGTATTCTGATCCACTACATCACAAGGTTTCCCTACTAAGGGGTGGATATAGCCGAAGAGTTTGGAGGCAAGACTATGGAAAAAAAACTCGCAGAAATAATGAAGAGCGGTTTGTCTTAGTGAATAAGTCACATGGATACCACATCCACTCAATCACAGATAAGAAGGTATAGTTTTTTGCGTAGATTTTGGTTTGTAGGGTCATGAGAAAGTGTTGGGCGGATGAGGTTTCGATGCCAGTTATTTCACTTGCTTCCCAATGCATGAAGGGGGTGTAGTACAAATGGATGTAGTACCTCTGCAAATGTTTTGTGTTGAATTTTTATGAAGCACAGGAGGAGGGCAAGGCATTCCATTATGCCTAGCTGCTATTGTTGATTTCCCTTGTCATGTGGAGGCTCCCAGAGGATAGTCAGTTCCCTCCATAGGATGTCGACTTACCAGAGGCCGCGAAGTTCACTTCATTATGGGAAACAAAAGATCTTGAAAGGGTCATGGAAACGAAGATGTTCTGGGTGTTGGTCAAGTTTAATGTACAATTACATTTACATTAAATTTCCAAAATTAACCCAAAAAGCTACATTTCGGCTCCAACAACTCGAAAAAAATAAAATGTACAAGAACACCCAAATATCATGATGATTTAGGTAACCAAATTCTCTTTTGAGTCTCTCAATAAACTTATAAAGCGTGTTTGGATACACTGTGATTATTTAGTCCACGTTGCTCAAGGAGCATCAGGAGGCATTGCTATAATATGGAATCCTTATTGGCCACATGGTGTTGGCAGTGATTTGAACCTAGGATTTGGCCACATGGTGTTGGCAGTGATTTGAACCTATGATGTTTATCTAAGGAGTCAATTGTGTAGTAAATTATGTTGGATTTATGTCAATAAAAAAACAAATAAATAAAAGAAAAAGAAAGAAAAGAAAAAATATATAAATAAAAGAAAAGAAAAATTTAAAGAATTATCTCATTTATTAAAGAATATGATTGATTAAGTTTTAAAATATCTCTCTCATTTATTGAAGAAAGTGATTGATCAAACATGAAAAAAATATCATTTATTGAAGAAGGTGATTGATTAAATTTGAAAATATATCTTCTAATTTATTGAACAAGATGATTGATTAAACTTGAAAAAGTCTCTTATTTATTGAAGAAGGTGATTAGTTAAGTTGAAAAATATCTCTCATTCAATGAAAATGGTAGTAGATTGAGTTAAGGAGGAAAGTCTCTTATTTATAATTTATGAACATACATGGTTAGCTCTCCATTTCTTTGAATGTTTAATTACTCCAAAAATTTATTTATAGGATAAAAAATTGTGAAAGTTGGTTGGTTCCTTTATGAGAGTTAGTGATTGGAGACTTTTTCAATAAATAAGAGACTTTTTTAAGTTTAATCAATCATCTTATTCAATAAATTATAAAATATATATTTTCTAGT